>AWOL01S0052034.1:0-25158 GCA_000715115.1 Nicotiana otophora | reverse complement strand
ATTTGGGATTCATGGTGGACAGTGACTCAGTCTACGGGCTTAATTTGGAATATTGGCTGCTATACGGAGGAAGGTTGGATACAACAGAAAGGAGTTGCTTGATATAAAGAAGGATACAACAGGACTTTGGATTGGGATGTATTGTCGCACCTTTAATTGATGTCCATGAGGAGTGAACGGACTTGTACACCTGGTGAATGAGCACGGGCTTAGGATGGGTTACTGATTTCGTAGTAATTGGACCTAGTGCAGCGGCATTGGATGATGTCGGCATGGAGTTCCCACGGGTGGGTTATCTCTTGTGAGCAGGTTAGCAGTTGCATGGTGTTGATGAAGCTTCTACGAAGAATTTTTTGGCTATCCTGTAAGAGGTCGAGTATGTAAATATGGCTAGTGATTCAGAGCGTTCATGAAATTGTTAACGGGAAGATTTCGAGGAATTTGGCGGGTCGATTGTGCGAGGTCATATCAGTAAGGAAGGAGGAATCTTGGTAGGTTTCAGGGTCATGTAATGGTAGCTTCAAGCTAAGTGGGAGAGCCCCACAGCCTACGATTGGATTGCATGGTTGTCTACTTGTGAGGTTTCTGGTTATCGGCATATTGGTGGGTTGTTAAGACTAAGAAAAGAGAACATCAGTGGTGATTTGAGCCAAGGATTTGAGGAATGTGTGCTACAATTGGCCTCATCGATTCATGTTCAGGCTTTGGGAAGACTCAGGATTTATGCTTCGTGTATAGGTGAGTTACAAGGAAAGTGATTCAGTCGGGTGCTTCTTTGAGAGGGTGTTCATGTGCCAGTAGGGCCTTGGAGTTTGATTATATTTGGGAACAAGTCAGAGTGGGTGACTCTCAACAATGGTCCTAGTAGGTTCAAAATTTAAGTGTGGTGCCTAAGGATTTCGAGCCAGTAGTATGGTTAAGTATTGAGCTTTTGCATTGGATTATGAAAAGTGGCTTGGAGTGTTCCACATTATCTTCGGTCTGCGGTGTGGCATTGGAGGAATGGGAGAAAATGACTTCGGATTCATAGAGGGATTTGCAGAATGGGTGTACCAGTTGAAGATGCGAATATGCGCATGAGGGTATGAGATGGTTCGTTGGTTTTGGAGACAATGTGGTCTCGTGAAATAAGGTGACTCAGGATGAGTGCGGATTTGGGTTCATGATGTTTTGAATGGAGCTATTATTATTTCTAGGGCAAGTCCCGAGTAAATTAGAAGAAATGGCTCGGTTCGTAATGGTTGAATCAGCATAGTTATGGAAGTGACCAGTTTCTCCAGCATGAAGTTATACATGTAGTTTGTGGTTGTACACTTGGGCTTGAGTGACACCACAACTTAGTTGATTTGGGAGGTATTCGATTCGTATGGCTTCGTTGTCTAAAGGGATTTCCGGAAGAGTTATGGCAGTTTAAATCACGACATGAGGTTGTATTTTCTGTGGTTTGGGAATTTAGTTGCGTGTTGCATTGGTTCTTCTGAATTGAGCTAAGTAAAAAGTTTCTGTATGATGAAGTGCTTATTTTATTAGTGGATCAGGGGTTATTATGGAATTTTGGTACTCTCACGTATTGGCATGTTAGGTGCAGTGAGCGGCATGGGAAATTGGAAGCTGAGGATTAAGGTTGCGGTTCAGTGTTGACAAGAATGTCATGAGCTCGGATGAGCAGGGAAGAATTCAAATGTTTAGAGTAAGCTGGTATTGTGTTTAGCGTCACCTGAGATCGGTGTCCTGTACTGATTTGCGGCTTTTTGATTTGCTTTACAGCATTAGTGTGGCCGGTGGTATGGATGTGTAGACTTGTTACCTTGAGCGGAAAGTCGTGGGAGCATATCCCACGGGAAGATTGTATAAGTGTGACGTGTAGTCACTTGATTTATTAAAGATTGAAACCAAGTATGGAGATTTGGTACTATCGCTAATGTGAGAGTTTAGGCCTGAAAGGCACTCTATTAAGTTGGTTGTGAATTGTGGAAGTTTATTCCGGATTTGACGGCTGTTCTTGTGTGCCATGGAAAAAAGGTCATTGTGGATCCTTGAGAGGGTATTTGCCCAAGCATGGTATGATCAGAATTGGTTTGGGGTCTATTGATGGGTCCAAATGTGGATGTGTACTCTACACCAGCCTAGGTGTGTTCATTCACCATAGCATTACTTATGGAGGAGTATTCGGGCGTTGGATGTTATTTTCGTCGTCAGCTACTTCATGTAATACTCTATTGTGTCGTGTGGGTTGTGAGATGGCTTGATTATTTGTACAATTTGTTGAGGTCCCGCGTAGAGGTGGTGTTATGTGAGCAGGATGGCTCTCGATATGCAGATCATATATCGCACCTTAGTTGTGCTTGAGTTTTATAGCATATGACGCTACCCGTCTCCCCACGATTTGTATTATGCACTTGGTGTTCTTATGGTTGCGATTCGGCCATTTCGTGAGTATAAGCGTTACGGCTCGATATGTGTCTTCTTTAGATTATTATATGTGGATCGGGTGGCACGCCGCCACGGGTATGTTATTTGGATCGGGTGGCACACTGCCACAGGTATCATGATTGGATCGGGTGGCACGCCACCACGGGTATCATGATTGGATCGGGTGGCACGCTGCAATGATATCATGTGTGGGTCGGGTTGCACGCCGCAACAGTATTATGTTGAATGCAGTTTCCTATATCCATTATTGTGTGCTTTGCTTTTCATTTCCTGAGGAAGGTTCATAACATCTTTTCGATTGTTTAAATTAGTTACGTGGGTTGAGTAGTTCATTCTAGAGTTCATTTTTCTTATGTATCACATTTGAGTTTGTAGCTTGTTAGCACAACGTGTCATCATATGAGGCTTTTGCAATGTCTGAGGTGGCTTATTATCTGAGCATCTTGTACTGGGTGAGACGAGATTATTGGACTTAGGATTAATGCGATCAAATTTATATGAAGCATATTAAAGAGTAAATATTGTTATTCAGTCCAGAATAAGGTAATGGTTCTTGTCGGGAGGAGAGACTCCATAAATTGTAATTCGGCAGGTGGCTATGAGTTCTACACATCTTCTCTGCCGTGGCATTTCAAGAGTTGGAACAAGACTTATAGGTGTCATGAGGTGTGTCGTGAGCATCAGATTCGTGGGATTTCGACTATTGTTGTCATAGGATGTTATTATGGGCATGTGAATAATGCAGTGCATAGTGTGAATTCAGTGAGAGTATACAATCATATATTGGTACATCGTGTAGTGTTTGAAACGGTGTTCGTATGTTGGAAGCAGGCCTAGTAGAGAATTTTGGATGTTGGAATTTGGCTCTAAGGCTTATTTTCCTAACTAAAGGGGAGGATCTTCAGATTTGCTCGAGCTAATATACTCAACTGAGTTGTGGTAATTCGGGTAGGTGCACGAGGTATTATACAATGATTTCAGACAACTTCAAAGCAGTCCTTAGAACGTTCGAGGACGAACGTATGTTTAAGTGGGAGAAACTGTAATGACTCGACCGGATGTTTTGAGCTTTAGCATGTCGTTCGGCGGTTTGAGGCCTTGAGTAGTTTCACTTCAGATATTATGACTTGTACGTGTGGTCGGAATTTAATTTCGGGAAATCCGGAGTTGATTTAGAAAGCAAATTCTCATTTCGGAAGTTTTAAGTTGGAACAATTTACTAAGGTGTGATTTTGAGTAAATGACCTCAGAATCGGGATTTGAAGATTCCAACAGGTTCGTATGATGATTTTGGACTTAGGCGTATGTCCGGATCGGGTTTTGTATGACTCGGAAGCATTTCAGCGCCTATTGTAGAAAATTGGCATTTTGGAAGGATTTCATAAATTTGGGTTGAAGTGCATTTCAATGATTATCGATGTCCGATTGGGATTCCAAGCCTGGGAATAGCTTCGTATGATGATTCTGGACTTAGGGGCGCGCCCGAAAGTGGATTTGGAGGTCTGTAGGTCGTTTCGGGGTCATTTAGCAAAAAATGGAAATTTGAAGGTTTTTGGAAAGTTTGACCGGGAGTGGACGTTTTGCTATCGGGGTCGGATTCAGATTTCGAAAGTTGGATTAGGTCCATAATGTTGAATATTACTTGTGTGTAAAATTTGAGGTCAATCGGACGTGATTTGACGGGTTTCGGCATCGAATGTAGAAGTTTGAAGTTCTACAGTTCAATAAGTTCGAATTAGGGTGCGATTCATGATTTCGATGTTATTTGATGTGATTTGAGACCTCGAGCAAGTTTGTGTTATGTTATGGGACAGGTTAGTATGATTTGATGGGGTCCCAGGGGGGTGACTTACGGGGTGGTTTCGGATCAAGTTTGGATGAAATGTTGTTGCTGGTTTGCTGGTGCTGGTATTGTCTTTCGCAAATGCGGGAGAAGAGACGCGATCGCGAAGAAGGATTCCTGGGCTGGTGATTTTTGCCCTACGCAAACGCAGTGAGGGGCCTGCGAACGCATAGGTGGGCCTGGCAGTGCTTCGCGAATGCGGAGGCCCAACCGCGAATGCGAAGAAGAGATGGGGGAGAGGGGCCTGGAGCAGTTGGCCTTCGCGAACGCGGCTAGTGGAATGCAAACGCGAAGGGTGGGGGTCTCAAATGTTCGCTAACGTGACCAAGATAACGTA
The DNA here is from genome assembly GCA_000715115.1 of Nicotiana otophora. Taxonomy (NCBI): domain Eukaryota; kingdom Viridiplantae; phylum Streptophyta; class Magnoliopsida; order Solanales; family Solanaceae; genus Nicotiana; species Nicotiana otophora. The sequence goes on along the minus strand of AWOL01S0052034.1, from coordinate 20,545 downwards.
AACGTGAAGAGCAAAATGGAGGCAGTGTTTCTTTGGCCTTCGCAATCGCGATGGTCTTTCCGCGATCGCAAAGAAGGTCGCCTGGGCAGTGAGGTTTTAAAAATGGGAGTTTGGCCATTTTCATTTCATTTTCCTCCATAGGAGCCGACCTAGGAGAGATTTTGGAGCAGCACTTTCATCACCAAGCATGAGGTAAGTGATTTCTACTAGTTGTGAGTTTCATACAAGGTTTATCCATAGATTTAGGCATGAACATTTGTGAAAATTTAGGATTTTGAAGGAAAACCTAAAAATTTATATTTTTGGATTTTGACCACGAAATTGGACATGGAATTTGGAATAAATTATATATTTGAGTTCGTGATGCCATGAGTAATGTTTATCTTCGAAAAATTTCGGAATCCGGGTACGTGGGCCCGAGGGTGATTTTTATCGACTTTTCGAGCGGAGTTGGAAATTGTTGAAAATTGAATTATAATGAGTATTAGAGTATATATTTATGGATTTGCATCTTTATTGACTAGTTTTGGAGCGAGGGGCATTGGTTTCAGTTGTTGGAAAGGCTTTAGAATTTTGTAGCGAGGTAAGTCTCCTTTCTAACCTTGTTAGAGGGGAATTAACCCCATAGGTGAATCAAATCATTATGTGTTTCTATTTGTGGGGGCTACATACGCACGAGGTGACGAGAGTCCGTACGTAGCTACTATTATGCTTATGTGCGGGTAGTCTAGGACCTATATCATATTGTACTTACGATGTTTGCGCCCTACTTGTTAATTTAATTGCTTAAAACATTTAGAAACTCGATAAAGGAATTGCAAAAGGTTAAAATTCATTTACTTGACCGTTAAATGAGAATTTGAAGTTTTTGGAATATTTGCCCCTTAATAAATCTTGAATTGATTGTTTAATATGTTTTCTCTTTTGTGGAGCGGGCCGAACGCCTCGGTAGCAGATAGATAAATCTATGGTTCGCGTCGTTCGACCCTCGACAGTGCACAATTTAAATATTTATTTTGGATCGGGCCGTATGACCTCGGCATAATTTGCACATGATATATCTTTGGAATTGATAATAATTGATATTGCTTTCATTAGCCTGAGATACAAAAATGTTAGATATCGGAAATAAATTTGAAAAGTTCCTATTAACAAAAGAATTGTTTACTTACTTCTTGTTATTGAGTTTACAACCGTTCTATCCAATCCACGCTTTATTATAGTATCAGTATTTTATTGTTAGCCCTTAGTAAGTGTCGGAGTCGACCCCTCGTCACTACTTCTTCGAGGTTAGGCGGGATACGTACTGGGTACGCGTTGATTTACGTACTCATACTACACTTGTTGTACATTTTTGTGCAGGTACATATATGTCCAATGGCCTTGTAGGCGCAGAGGCGCGGTTATTGCGAGGACTTAGGTGAGCTGCATTCTATACTACGATCCATAACCAGCAGAGTCTCCTTCAGAATATTTATATTTCTCCTGTCCAAATTTATATTCCGGACAGATGTTGTATTTTATTTTACATTCCTAGTTAAGGCTCATGCACTTGTGACACCGGATTTTGGGGTGATTATGGGTTGTCCTGTATTGAAATTGTTAAAAATATTATTATTTACTCTGTAAATTCCATCTTTTACTATTTAATTGAAGGAAATATGATTTCAAAAATATTAAAATGAGAACCAAATTAAGTATTTATTTTTGGCTTGCCTGACAGCGGTGTCCGGTGCCATCATGACCTTTAATGGATTTTGGGTTGTGACAATTCCAATTATTGCTATGTGGCACGGAAGAATTATGGAAGTATTCTTCGTGGGATGATCGTGCATGAAAGATGTGTTAGTCATTCGAGTGCTGTGTTGGGACCATTAACGGTGTTTCATGTGTTGTATGAATTTGGAGACTGGGAGTTCTCATAAGCATATTGTTTTAGGGTTGCTCCCTGTTTGAGGTGAGCGTTTTATTTAAACTCAGTGGAGGCACTAGTTGCGTTAATTGTTTGTGATAGCTATGCGCTACGAGTGCGTATATATGTGAGGTTTGAGCCCATGTGCAGGCATTGGGGAAAGTATTCATACTCGGAAGAATGCTTAGGCTATGATATGCCTAGAGCTGATTGTTAAGCGTAAAGTTATAACATTTCTCGTATTCGTACCTTTGTTGAGAACTATCTAGGCTATACTTGAGGTTACAAAGAGGCTAATTCCCTAAATAAACTGGGTAGTTACTATTTCTGCGTTAACTTGCCGATTTGAGTTGTGATAGCACACTTTGCACATGCCTACTTTATGGTGTGTTATTTATACCAGTACATAAGCATGTGAATATTATTTCATTTATCATATATATGTGTACTTATTTGATTGCTCTTGTATGATATGCTTGGACTGGAGGCTTGTGACCATGCCAGGCGGATTATGTTATTGGCACGTGAGTTGTCCGTGTGGATCCATATACTGATATTAATTGCATGTGAGTTGCCCGTGCGAGTCCAGATATTGATACTATAGCACGTGAGTTGTCCGTGCAATTGATGTTAATGTGAGCTCTAGGAGATCTGGTTACCGTTATTAGATTTGTGTGTCGTGGTTCTACTATATATGATGAGCTCATAGCATTACGGTTGTGGTAGTGCTTGTTGAACTTGCGAAGCGGTTCTCTTCTTTGAGATATTTCCTATTTTTGGGTGCATGAATTGCGCAGTTTGTGGCTTGAGTTATATTGGTGTGGCATGTGTGTGGAATAGTTGTGTTGCTAATATAAGGTCATTGGACCTAGAATGGGTACTATCGGATTTGATTGTGGTATATTTGGGAGGATGATATAGAAAGTCGGCTTAGAAAGTGATTACGGTTCTAGTTGGGGCGAGAGAGCTCCATGACTAGTTGATCTGATGAGTGGTTATGAGTTTTTGAGTGTTTATTTCATCATCGGCAGTGTACAAAGGTTTTGAACGAGGTTTTATCTGATATGGGGTTTAATACCAATACCGGGTTGGTTGTGAGTAGTTACTATGATCGGGAATGGTTCTGCGAGCATGTGAGTTGTGTAGAATGTTATGTGATTATATCTGGGGGTTATGGTTATGGCTTGATACAGCTTGTTCAAACTTATACATTGTGTAGATGTGAACTCGGGTCTTGTAAGAAATTCTGGATGTTGGAAATTGGGTTCTAAGTTTTACAGACTAAGGTTAAAGTAATGATCTTCAATTGTGTTGTGTTGTCAGGCCTATATGGAATAGGGTGGCCTGGGATCACCCCCGGGTATATGCATGGTAAGGTGGAATAGAGATTTCAAGGTTTAGGAACAACTCTTGGCACGTTCGAGGACGAACGTATGTTTAAGTGGGAGAGAATGTAATGACACGACCATTCGTTTTGAGTATGTACGCTCCTTTCAACTATTTGAAGTCATGAATAGCTTCATATGATGTATTATGTCGTGTGTGAATCATCGGTTTTGGTTTTCAGGTGTTTCGGAATTAGTTCGGAAGAATGAATTTCATGTTTGAAGCTTTAAGTTAGAAAAGTTGACCAAGTTTGGCTTTTTAGTATTCGACCTTGGATTGGAGTTTTGATGATTCCGTTAGGTCCGGATGGTGATTTTGGACTTGGGTGTATGCCCGGAATTTCATTTGGATATTTCTAGAAGGTTTCGATACCAATTGGCAAAAGTTGGAAATTTGAAGGTTTGGAATGTTCATAAGTTTGACCGGGAGTTGATTTTGATGATATCGGGTTCGGATTGTGGTTCTGAAAATCTCAGTAGCTTCGTTACGTCATTTATGACTTGTACGCAAAATTTGAGTTCATTATGAGTTGAATTGATATGGTTCGGCACGAGTTTTGGAAATCGAAAGGTTTAAACATTTCTAAGTTTGAATTATGGTACGATTCATCGTTTCTATATTGTTATATGTTATTTGAGGCCTCGAGTAGGTCCATAATATATTTTGGGACTTGCTGGTATATTTGGATGGGGTCCCGAGTGGCTCGGGAGTGTTTCGGGGTGAGTTTTGAACAAGTTTGGACATTTTGGCACTCGCATGATGTTTTGGGAACAGTTGGAGTGTGGGGGCACATTTTGGAGTGCTTAGGCAAAGCCTCATGTGCGGACCTTAGAGGAAAATTGCGGACCGCAGAGGAAATATGCGGACCGCAGAAATCCTCTTGCGGCCTCAGAAAGGGGATTCTGCAGGTTCGATGGTCTGACTTCGAAAGCTTATATCTTTTGATCTATAAGAAACTTGGATATGATCTAAAAATGAAAGTTGTATCCCTTTGAGTCTACTTTTCAGAAAGTTACATCATTTAGCATTTGGACATTTGTACAGAAGGTTATGGTCAATTTACGGAAGCCTAGTAGTGCAGTCACTGCTGGACTGCGACCGCACAATTTGGGTTGCGGTAATGTGCGGACCGCACAAAAATTTTGCGGTCAGTACAATGGGAGATCAGATTTTGTACTATATGAACAAGGGTTAGAGTATTATTTCATATTTGGACTTTGAGAGCTCGGTTTCTGGTGATATTTTGTGGGATTTTCAAGAAATTCATCGGGGTAAGTGATTCTAACTCGGATTTGGTTATTATATATGAATATATCATTGTTTTCATCCTTTAATTAGTATTTTGATATGGACATTTGGGGAAAATTGTAGAAATTTTATAAAACGAGTTTTTGGGATTTGAATGACTATTCGGAGTCGGATTTGAGTGAAACTAGTATGGTTGGACTCGTAATTGTTAAATGGTAAGTATTGGGGTATATTTTGATTAATTTGCACGTTGTTTGACTAGTTTTGAATCGTTTGGCTTGGAATTGAGGAGATATGAATGCGTTCAGAGGTTGATACACCCAGAATGGAATTTTCGGAGTATTGTTTATCTTGCTCAGCATTGGACTCGGCTTGTTCGAGGTAAGTAACATTTCTAAACTTGGAGCTGAGGGTATGAACCCTGATTATACGTGTTATATGAATTGTTTGAAGGTGACGCACATGCTAGGTAATGGGCGTGTGGACGTGCACCGTAGAAATTGAGACTCAGTCGATTCCGTAGAGCTGTATAGTTAATTAACTTGTATTTTTCCATGTGTTTTTTCATGTGTTAGAGAACCAGAGCTGTGACTCATATTAAAAATCATGTTTAGGCAAATACTGGTATTAGTGGGACCTACTGAGGTCATTTCTGCTGTCGAATTATATGTTCAAACTGTAATTTCATACTCAGTCATACTCATTCATTGCGTATCATATCTCGGTATTTGTTGTTAATTATTGATATATCATATCATTATTTTAGGGCTAGTTTCATGATATTGTGAGCCCGAGAGACTGGAGAGATTGATGACTGAGTGAGGCCGAAGGCCTGATTGTGAGGATAATTATGGGATCGGGTTGCACGCCACAGCAGGCCATATTGGCTTTATATATATTATTATTATATGGATCGGGGTCGCACGCCCCAGCAGGCCTTATAGGCATTATTATGGGATCGGGCTGCACGCCGCAGTAGGCCAGATTGGCTTATTATAATGCTTGGGCTGAAGGAGCCCCTCCGGAGTCTGCACCCCCCACAGTGAGCGCAGATGATATTTATATTTGGGATGGACTTCCCAAGGCATGGAGTTGCCTTATTTATTTATAATTTCCCAGGCATGGATCTTGCCTGAATCATTTATTATATTTGGGATGGAGTTCCCTGGGCTGGATTGGCCCTGTACTGTACTGAGTGACTGAACGTCAGTTATTATGTATATATATGGGATGGATCTTCCCTTGGCTGGATTGGCCATATACAGTACTGAGTGATTGAGTACTCTGAGAGTGTGAGTACATGAGCTCATCACTATGCTACATTGCATTAGACATGCATACTTGATATGTAGGCATAGAGAAGTATTTTTTCTCGTGCCATCTGATAATGAAATTTCTTATCTGTCGTTAAAGTTTTTGAGAAAAATCACAGATCTCAGACTTACTCATATTTCGGTGACTTTCGGCAAGAGATTTGAGTTTTACTGTTATACTTGAAAAGAAACTGTTTATTTTCCAGAACTGTATATGAGCTGAGCATTTTATTATTGAGTTATTACTTGTGCTGCTTTAAATTGTATTGTTATGAGATGTTATTGGTTATGACCTTGGTACAAGCTCGTCACTACTTTCAACCTAAGGTTAGGTTTATTACTTATTGAGTACATGGGGTTGGTTGTACTCATACTACACTTCTGCACGTTGCGTGCATATTTTGGATGTTGATGTTGTTGTACATGGCGGGAGCTAGTATTGAAAATGTATCTGCGATCCAGTCATAGCTGCCTGTTGTTCTAGGTAGCTTTAGAATTTTTAAATCTATTCATGTATATTTCAAACAGATGATGTATTTTTATTTCACACCAACTTTGTAAATTCTAATCTTAGAAGCTCATAATTTGTACTACCGATCATTGGGAAGTGTATTAGAGTTAGTTAAATATTAATTGAATCGGATTGTTGTTATTTGGCTTACCTAGCGGGTGAGGTTAGGTGCCATCACGGCTAGTTAGATTTTGGGTCGTGACACCCACAAAATTTAATTAAAACCTTAGATAAACCCGTAGCATCAATGCAAATGGACGGAACACATAATATATATAGACATTATGTAGATAAATCACAAATTAGTTTCGTAAACACATGTTTAGATTTTTACAAGCGCAGTTACAAGGTAGACAAAATATGGGTAAGAGACTTAAATATAAGTGTAGATTTTATATTAGGATTAAGTTTCATATTATATAATAATGGAAGTTGTTTTCTCAGTAGAGAATGTAGTAATATGTTTTAAAAATAAGAAACCAAAATAAGAACACCCCTGAAATCAGACCAGAAAGACCTGCAAGAGAAATAAAAAGAATGTTGTAAAGAATGTAAAAATAAAAATACATTTTGTAAAACAAAGGAAGAGTCTACAGTTTTGCTATTAGAAGAAGATGAAAATCAAGATATATTAGAAAACGATTACACATTGATAGATGTTGAAACAGAATTATATAATTTTAGAACAAGAATAGAAAAAATAGGAATAATAAAAAATCAAAAGGATCTAAACAACATAGTGAAAATATTAGATGAAATAGAAATAATAGGAGAAAACCCTTTAAAACATTAGGAAAACAATAAAATTATGTGCAAATTAGACATAATAAATCCAAAATATATTATCAAAACAGCCTCAATAGAAGCCACAAATCAAGATTTAGACGATTTTAAAATTCAAATTAAAGAGCTTATGAATTTAGGTATAATAAGGAGATCTACCTCTAAACATAGATGGGTTGCCTTCATGGTAAGGAATCACAGTGAAATAATATGAGAAGAATGTTAATAAATTATAAAAGGCTTAATGATAATACTAAAATAGATGGATATAAGTTACCTAACAAGACAGAGTTAATAAATAGAATACAAGAAAAAAAGATATTTAGCAAATTCGATTGTAAATTAGGATATTGGCAAGTAAAAATGCATGAAGAAAGTATATAATGGACAGCATTCACTTGCCCTGAAGGACATTTCGAATGGTTAGTAATGCCATTTGGACTAAAAACAGGTTCACCTATTTTTCAAAGACAATGGATAGTATATTTGGAGCATATAAAATATTTATTTTAGTATATGTAGACGACATACTAGTATTCAGTAAAGATATAAAGGTACACTTGGGACATTTACAAAGAGTTTTCCGATTTGTAATGACATGATCGGTCGTTTAGATTATTTACGCTCCTTTCAACTATTTAAAGTCTTAAATAGCTTCATATGATGTATTATGACTTGTGTGAATCGTCGGTTTTGGTTTTCAGGTATTTCAGAGTTAGTTTGGAAGAATGAAATTCATGATTCAAGCTTTAAGTTGGAATAGTTGACCAAGTTTGACTTTTTAGTGTTCGACCTCGGATCGAAGTTTTGATGATTCCGTTAGGTCTGGATGGTGATTTTGGACTTGAGCGTATGCCCGGAATTTCATTTGGATATTTCTAGAAGGTTTCGACATCAATTGGCGAAAGTTGGAAATTGAAGGTTTGGGATGTTCATAAGTATGACCAGGAGTTGACTTTGATTTCAGTAGCTTCGTTATGTCATTTATGACTTCTGTGAAAATTTTGAAGTTATTCCGGATTGATTTGATACGTTTCGGCATGCGTTTTGGAAGTTAGAAGATTCAAAGTTCACTAAGTTCGAGATGAGGTGTGATTCGTGATTTTGATATTGTAAGGTGTGATTCGAGGCCTCGAGTAGATCCGTGTTATGTTACAGGACTTGTTGGTATATTTGAACCGGGTCCCGAGTGGCTCGGGTGTGTTTCTTGGTGAGTTTTAAACGAGTTTGGGAATTTTGGCACTCTGATGATGTTCTGGAACAGTTAGAAGTGAGAAAGGCACATTTTGGAGTGCTGAGGCAAAGCCTCATATGCGGACCGCAGAGGAAATGTGCGGACAGCAGAAATCCTCTTGCTTTCGCAGAAAGGAAAATCTGCAGGTTTGATAGTCTGACTTCGGAAGCTTATATCTTTTAATCTACAAGGAATTTGGAGATGATCCAAACCGAAAGTTGTAGCCCTTTGAGTCTAGTTTTTAGAAAGGTAAACCACTCATCATTTGGACATTTGTACCGAAAGATATGGACAATTTACTGAATCCTGGTAGTGCAGTCACTGCTAAAGTGCGACCGCACCATTTGGATTGTGGCAGCAGAACTTGGAATGTGCGGACCGCACACAAAAATGTGTGGTCAGCACATTGGGAGATCAGATTGGTACCATATAAACGAGGGTTTCATCTCATTTTTTTCATTTTGGACTTTGGGAGCTCGGTTTGTGGTGATTGTTCGTGGGTTTTCAAGAAACTCATCGGAGTAAGAGATTTAAACTCGGATTTGATGAATACACATGAATATATCATTGTTTTTATCATTTAATTTGTATTTTGAGATGGAAATATGGGGGAAATTGTAGAAACTTCATAAACTATAATTTGAGGATTTGAAGGTCGAGTTTTGATTGGATTTGACTAATTTTTATATGGTTGGACTCGTAATTTAATGGGTTATTAGATTTTGTGAGTTTCGTCGGGTTCCGAGATGTGGGCCACACTATCGACTTTTCGAGCGGAGTTGAAATTTTTATAAATTGTTAAATTGTAAGCATTGGAGTACATTGTGATTAATTTTCACATTGTTTCAATAGATACGTATCGCTTGGCTTGAATTGAGGAGATAAGAAGGCGTTTGGAGGTTGATAAGCGCGGAATGGAATTTCGTGAATATTGTTTATCTTTCTCGGCATTGGATTCGGCTCGTTCGAGGTAAGTAACACTTCTAAACTTGATTCTGAGGGTATAAATTCATGAACTATGTGTTATATGATTTGTTTGGAGGTGACGCACATACTAGGTGACGGGCGTGTAGGCGTGCACTATAGAAATTGTGGCTTAATTGATTCTGTGGAGTTGCCTAATCGAATAATCATGTCATTTTCCACATATCCTCCATGTGTTTAAGAAATTGAGCTGAGACTCATGTTAAAGATTTGATATCATGTCATTTTCCACATATCTTCCCTAAGCATTTACTTTTGGGCATGGATCTTTCCTAAGCATTTACATTTGGGATGGATCTTCCCTAAGCATTTACATTTGGGCATTGATCTTGCCTAAGCATTTACATTTGGAATGGATCTTCCCTAAGCATTTACATTTGGGATGGATCTTCCCTAAGCATTTACATTTGGGCATTGATCTTGCCTAAGCATTTACATTTGGAATGGATCTTCCCTAAGCATTTACATTTGGGATGGATCTTCCCTAAGCATTTACATTTGGGATGGATCTTCCCTAAGCATTTACATTTGGGCATGGATCTTGCCTAAGTATTTATATTTGGGGTGGATCTTCCCTAAGCATTTACATTTGGGATGGATCTTCCCTAAGCATTTACACCTGGTCATGGATCTTGCCTATTTATTTATATTGAGGGATGGATTTTCCCCGGGCTAGATTGGCCCTATACAGTACTAAGTGACAGACTGTCAGTTGATCTTCATATTGAGGAATGAATCTTCCCAGGTCTGAATTGGCCATATACAATACTGAGTGATTGAGTACTCTGAGAGTGTGAGTTCACGAGACTCCATTGTAGAGCATCACATATAGCATGTACATTGGCATGTAGATATAGAGATGTCATATTCCTCATATCATTCTGAGATGATCTATTTTACTTGTATTGAGTTTACCTGTTGAACTTGAAAGCATGCCTATAATTTTGTACTGTTAATTCTATATTGGACTGCACTTGTTGAGCTCGTCACTACTTTTAGCCCAAAGGTTAGTCTTGTTACTTATTGAGTATATTGGGTCAGTTGTACTCATACTACAGTTCTACACCTTGCATGCAAATTTTGGATGTTGATGCTGCTGTACATGGCGGGAGCTACCATTGAATATGTACCTGTGATCCAGTCATAGCTGCCTCTTGTTCTAGGTAGCTTTAGAATTTTTAAATCTGTTCATGTATATTTCAAACAGATGACGTATTTTTATTTCACCCCAACTTTGTGAATTCTAATCTTAGAAGCTCATGATTTGTACTACCAATACTTGGGGAGTGTATTAGAGTCATTTAAATATTAATTCAATCGGATTGTTGTTATTTGGCTTACCTAGCGGGTGAGGTTAGGTGCCATCACGGCTAGTTGGATTTTGGGTCGTGACAAGTTGGTATCAGAGCTCTAGGTTCATAGGTTCTACAAGTCATGAGCAAGTATCTAGTAGAGTCTTGCGGATCGATATGATGACGTCTATACTTATCTTCGAGAGGCTACAGGGCATTTAGGATAAACCTCCCATCTTTCTTTCTTTATCATGCAGCATTGATTTGTCTTGAAGCGTACCTCTTTGAATTCATTCCACTCACTCGTACGCGTATGTGAACGCTCGGTATCAGCTGTGCATCGACAGCTTGTGATTCTATGAACGAGGTACGAGATGTATTTTTTGTGTTTTGGTGATAGGCCAGTCCTGAGGATTTGAGGCCAGGGTTAGACCGCAGCTTAAGCTCAATAGTTTTGGTTGTGAGAACTTGTGTGTTTGGACTTATGCGTCCGGTAGTATCCCTATGAGTTAAATTTATGGCTCGATGAGCGGTTGAATGACTATATGATGATTTTGATGTGATTGTGGGATGTGTTCAGATGCTTGAATGTGATGAAAAATGGGCTATTGGGTGTTTGGTGTCTGTCTTAATGTGACATATAGTCTCGAGTATGAATGTGTTGAAGGATTGTAACGACCCGACTGGTCATTTTGAGCTCTGACTCATCATTCGGCGGTTTGAGGCCATGCGTAGCTTCACTTCAGGTATTATGACTTGTACGCGTGGTCGGAATTGAATCCGAGAAGTTCGGAGTTAATTTGGAAAGAGAATTCTAATTTCAGAAGACTTAAGTTGGAGGAATTGACTAAAGTGTGATTTTTGAATAAACGACCTCAGAACTGGGATTTGAAGGTTCCAACAAGTTTGTATGATGATATTGGACTTGTGCGTAAGTCCGGATCAGGTTTTCGATAAACCGGGAGCGTTTCGGCGCCTATTATAGAAGTTGGCATTTTGGAAGAATTTCATAAATTTGGGTTGAAGTATATTTCAATGTTATCTATATCCATTTGGTATTTCGAGTCTGTGAATAGCTCCTTATGGTGATTATGGTATTGGGAGCGCGTCTGGAAGTGGATTCGGAGGTCCGTAGGTCATTTTGGGGTCATTTGGCGGAAGTTAGAAATCTGAAGGTTTATGAGAAGTTTGACCGGGAGTAGACTTTTTGATATCAGGGTTGGAATCAGATTTTGGGAGTTGGAGTAGGTCCGTAATGTCGAATGTGACTTGTTTGCAAAATTTGAGGTCAATCGGACGTGATTTGATGGGTTTCAGCATCTAATGTAGAAGTTTGAAGTTCATTAAGTTTTAATTGGGGTGCGATTCATGATTTTGATGTTGTTTGATGTGATTTGAGACCTCGAGGTCCGTGTTATGTTATGAGACTGGTTTGTGAGATTTGGACGGGGTCCCGGGGGCCTCGGGTGTGTTTCGGGATGGTTTCGGATCATTTCGGGTTGTTTTGAACTGCTTTTGCTGGTGTCTGGTGTTCTTCTTCGCGAACACGAAGGAAGTCCCGCGTTCGCGTAGAGGAAATTTGTGAGGCTGCTGGGTTGGCCTTCGCGAACACGAGCAAGTGGACACAAACGTGAGGCAAGAGCTGGGCAAGCCTTTGCGGACGCGGCCAAGCCGACGCAAACGCAAAGAAGAAAAGGGGGAGATGAGCCTAAGGCCATTTGGCCACACGCGAACGTGTAGAAGGGAACGCGAACGCGAGGGGTCTAGGAAGCTGGTAAGTGATTCTCACCCATTGCAAGTTACATACTTGGATTATATATAGATTTTAACATTGAAATTCATGAAACATTAGTGGAAATTTAGGATTTTGGTGGAAAACCTAGAAATTGGTATTTTTGGATTTTGACCACGAATGTGGGAATGGAATTGAGAATAAATTATATATTTGGGTTCGTGATGCTATAAGTAATGTTTATCTTCGAAAGTTTTCGAAATCCGGGCACGCGAGCCCGAGGGTGATTTTATCGACTTTTCGAACGGAGTTGGAAATTATTGTAAATTGAATTATAATGAGTATTAGAGTATATATTTATGGGTTTGCACGTTTATTGACTAGTTTTGGAGCGTTGGGCATCGGTTTGAGTTGTTGGAAGGGCTTGGGAGCCTGTTGTGGAATTTCGGAGCGATGTAAGTCTCCTTTCTAACCTTGTAAGAGGGAATTAACCCCATAGGTGAATCAAATTATTATGTGCTTCTATTGTGGTGGCTACGTATGCACGAGGTGACGAGAGTCTATGCGTAGCTATTATTATGCTTATGTCTGGGTAGTCTAGGACCCATATCATGTTGTACTTGCGATGTTGCGCCCTACTTGTTAATTTAATTGTTTAAAACATTTAGAAACTCGATAAAGGAATTCTAAAAAAGGTTAAACTTTATTTACTTGATTGTTAAATGGAAATTTGAAATTCTTGGAATATTCGCCCCTTAATAAATCTTGAATTCGTTGTTTAATGTGTTTTTCTCTTATGTGGAACGGGCCGAACGCCTCGGTAGCAGATTAGATGCATCTATGGTTCGTGTCGTTCGACCCTCGGTAGTGCACAGTTTAAATATTATGTTAGATCGGGCCGTACGACCTCGGCATGATTTGCGCATGATATATTTTTTGGAATTGATAATAATTGATATTGCTTTCATTGGCCCGAGATACAAAAATGTTAAATGACGAAAATAAATTTGGAAATTTCTTATGAACAAAAGAATTGTTTACTTATTTCATTGATATTGAGCTTACAGCCATTCTACATTTAAGTATTATTTTTGGCTTGCCTGACTGCGGTGTCCGGCGCCATCACGGCCTTTAATGGATTTTGGGTCGTGACAAGGATCTTTCACGTTGTTTAATTGTGGAGTGAAGTAGATCTTTTTCATGTCTTGTTGATGAGTTCAAACTCAGAAAGATTAAATGATTGCATAGTAATTGTGGCTACGAAAGGTTATAGCAAGATGCCAATTTGAGGCTAAGCAGGTGGGTTATCTCCTGCGAAATAATCTACATAGGTGTGTTCCTTATAATGTTGTGCGGGGAGTTTCTTTTCTACCATCGGGGTATATGTGTTGAGATTCGAGTTTGGATTGGTTGAGAAAGTTGACTTGACCGTCACGAGGATGAAGGCGAGCTTAGCAGATGATTGGAGGTATTTTATGGTTTGTGTTACCTGAGCATATGAAGAATTTTCGTTGAATTGATTGCGGGATTATGACAATAGTAGAGTATCGGTATCGTGAGTTATCAAATGTTTTGTTATATGGATTTGAGCCAAGTGGGGGAGTCTGCTATCTACGATTTGATTGCACGGTTATGTGTTGTATTGGTTTTGGTCTTAGGCATACTGGTGGATCAGTTATGACTTGAGCAGAGTGGATGACTCTCGAGAGGGTTCTAATGGATTCAAAATGAATATGTGGCAATTGAAAATTTTTCGAATATGTATATCACTAGAATCGGTTAATTACATTGGATGGCATCGGGACTTGCGGTAATTCTGTATGACTATGGATTCTACATTCCAATATAAGAAAGATAAAACGAACAATTTTAAATTCACATAAGGTATTTTCAGAGTGGGTGTTTCGGTTGTGGTATTTATGGGGGTTAATTATGATGTGATGAGACGTTACAGATATTTTGGTAGCAATATTCTTGGGTTTGGTGACCTGCGTGGCTTGGTCGAGTTAGAGGAATTCAGTTCTTGTAGCTAGTTATGTGAAAATGGATTTCAAAGTGTTCTTGATAGTTTCTACCATGGTTTGAGCCGAATATTGCCTACCGGTGTGGGGAACGTGTTGTGTATTAATATTTCCTCCCGGAAGGAAGCAAGAGGAAAGTTTCTAACTAATCGGGTATGTAAATTTCTAGTGACTCAAAGTTGATAATGAGATTCTCGTACTTTTCATGTGATGGCATAATAGATGTGGTGTGTTGTGTGGATTAAGATTTACATGTACAAGGTGAAAGTTCAGTCTTGAACGGAAGGTCACGAATTTTGGACAGAATGGTCAGTTTTAGATATTTAGATGAATGTTATAAATGCTCGGTAATCCCTGAGAAGGCTGTGCATTTCAGAAGGCGCATTGTGTTTTGACTTACGAATGTTTCGTTGTTATTATGGTATTCGCATGGTTGATCGACTGCTGATATTCAAATTTTGTTTTTGCTATGTGGCACGGGAGAATTATAGAAGTATTTCTCCTGGGATGATCGTGCATGAAAGATGTGTTAGTCATTCGAGTGATGGAGTTGGGACCAGTTACGGTGATTCATGTGTTCTATGAATTTGGAGACTAGGAGTTCTCACAAGCATATTATTTCAGGGTTGAGGCCTATTTGGGGTGAGTATTTTATTTAAACTCAGTGGAGGCACTAGTTGCGTTGATTATTTGTGATAGATACGCGCTATGAGTGCGTATATATGTGAAGTTTGAGCCTATGTGCGGGCATAGGGGCAAGTATTCATACTCGGAAGAATGCTTAGGCTATGATATGCCTAGAGTTGACCGTTAAGCATAAATTTATAAAGTTTCTCGTATTCTTACCTTTATTGAGAACTATTTGGGCTATACTTGAGGTTACAAAGAGGCTAATTCCCTAAATAAACTTGGTAGTTACTATTTCTGCGTTAATTTGCCGATTTGAGTTGTGATAGCACACTTTGCACATGCCTACTCTATGGCGTGTTATTTATACCAGTCTAGGAGCATAAGAGTCTTATTTCAATTATCATATACATATGTACTTATTTGATTGCTCCTATATGATATGCTTGGACTGGAGGCCTGTGACCATGCCAGGCGGATTATGTTATCGGCACGTGAGTTGTCCGTGCGGATCTATATACTGATATTATTGGCATGTGAGTTGTCTGTGTGGGTCCAGATATTGATACTATAGCACGTGAGTTATCTGTACGGTTGATGTCAATATGAGCTCTAGGAGAGATGGTTACCGTTATTAGATTCGTGTGTCTTGGTTCTACTATATATGATGAGCTCATAGCATTGCGGTTGTGGTGGTGCTTGTTGAACTTGCGAAACGGTTCTCTTCTTTGAGAAATTTTCCATTTTTGGATGCACGGATTGTGCAGTTTGTGGCTTGCATTATATTGGTGTGGCGTTTTTGTGGAATAGTTGTGTTTGATAATATAAGGTCATGGACCTAGAATGGGTACTATCAGGTTTGATTACGGCATTTTTGGAAGAATAATTTAGAATTCGGCTTAAATAATTGGCTATGGTACTTGTTGAACGAATGAAGCTCCATGACCTGTTGATCTGGTGAGTGGTTGTGAGTTCCTATATGTTTCTTTCATTATCGGTAATGTAAGAAGTTTTTGGAACGAGATTCTATTGAATGTGGGGTTTTATACTAGTACTTGGTTGGTTTTGAGTAGTTACTGTGATCGGGAATAGTGCTGCGAGTGTGCGAGTTATGTGGTATGTTATGCGATTACATCTTGGGTTATGATTATGGCTTGATACAGCTTGTTCAGACTTATACAATGTGTAGATGTGAGACTCGGGTCTTGTAGAAAACTCTGGATGTTGGAAATTGGGTTCTAAGTTTTGTCTAGGGTTAAAGTAATAATTTTCAATTATGTTGTGTTGTCAGGCCTATATGGAATAGGGTGATGTGGGATCACCCCGGGTATGTGTGTGGTAAGGTGGAATAGTGATTTGAAGGTTTAGGAACAACTCTTGTCACGTTCGAGGATGAACGTATGTTTAAGTGGGGGAGAATGTAACGACCCGACCAGTCATTTAGAGTATTTACGCTCCTTTCAACTATTTGAAGTCTTGAATAGATTTATATAATGTATTATGACTTGTGTGAATTATCGATTTTGGTTTTCAGGTATTTCGGAGTTAGTTTGGAAGAATAAAATTCATGATTCAAGCTTTAAGTTGGAATAGTTGACCAAGTTTGATTTTTTAGTATTCGACCTCGAATCAGAGTTTTGATGATTACATTAGGTCCGGATGGTGATTTTGGACTTAGGCGTATGCCTGGAATTTCATTTGGATATTTCTAGAAGGTTTCGACTCCAATTGGCGAAAGTTGGAAATTGAAGGTTTGGAATGTTCATAAGTTTGATCGGGAGTTGACTTTGATGAAATTGGGTTCGGATTGTGGTTTCGAAAATTTCCATAGCTTCGTTATGTCATTTATGACTTCTATGAAAAATTTGAAGTCATTCCGGATTGATTTGATACATTTCGGCACGCGTTTTGGAAGTTGAAAGATTCAAAGTTTATTAAGTTCGAGATGAGGTGTGATTCTTGATTTTGATGTTGTTAGGTGTGATTTGAGGCCTCAAGTAGGTCTGTTTTTTGTTACTGGATTTGTTGGTATATTCGGACCGTGTCCCGAGTGTCTCGGGTGTGTTTCGGGGTGAGTTTTGAACGAGTTTAGGCATTTCGGCACTCTGATGATGTTCTGGAACAGTTAGAAGTGCGAAAGTCACATTTTGGAGGGTTGAGGCAAAGCCTCATGTGCGAACCGTAGAGGAAATGTGCGGACCGCATAGGATATGTGCGAACCGCAGAAATCCTCTTACGGCCGCAGAAAGGAAAATGTGCAAGTTTGATAGTCTGACTTCGGAAGCTTATATCTTTTAATCTACAAGGAATTTGGAGATGATCAAAAAACGAAAGTTGCCCTTCGAGTCTAGTTTTCAGGAAAGTAAATCATTCAGTATTTGGACATTTGTACCAAAAGATATGGCCTATTTTCTGAATCCAGGTAGTGTAGTCACTGCTGAAGTGCGACTGCACCATTTGGATTGCGGCCGCAGAACCTGGAATGTGCAGACCGCACAAAAGAATGTACGGTCAGCACATTGGGAGATCAGATTGATACCATATAAACGAGGGTTTCATCTCATTTTTATCATTTTGGACTTTGGGAGCTCGGTTTGTGGCGAATTTTCATGGGGTTTTCAAGAAATTCATCGAGATAAGTGATTCTAACTCGGATTTGATTACTATGCATGAATATATCATTGTTTTTATCATTTAATTTGTATTTTGAGATGGACATTTGGGGAAAATTGTAGAAACTTCATAAACTATAATTTGAGGATTTGAAGGTCGAGTTGTGATCGGATTTGACTAATTTTGGTATGGTTAGACTCGTAATTGAATGGGTTGTCACATTTTGAGAGTTTCGTCGGGTTCCGAGACGTGGGCCCTACTGTCGACTTTTCGAGCGAAGTTGGAAATTTTTATAAATTGTTAAATTGTAAGCATTTGAGTACATTGTAATTAATTTGCACGTTGTTTGAATAGATACAGATCGTTTGTCTTGAATTGAGGAGATAAGAAGGAGTGTGGAGGTTGATAAGCACGGAATGGAATTTCCTGAGTATTGTTTATCTTGATCGGCATTGGATTCGGCTCTTTCGAGGTAAGTAACACTTCTAAACTTGGTTCTGAGGGTATAAATTCCTAAACTATGTGTTATATGATTTGTTTGGAGGTGACGCACGTGCTAGGTGACGGGCGTGTGGGCGTGCACCATAGAAATTGTGGCTTAATTGATTCCGTGGAGTTGCCTAATCGAATAATCATGTCATTTTCCACATATCCTCCACGTGTTTGAGAAATTGTGATGAGATTCATGTTAAAGATCATGTTTAGGCTACCTACCGATATTTTTGGGACCCACAGAGGCCGTATTGCTGTTGAATTATTTTTTTAAATTATAATTTTGTACTCAATCACATCTATCATTTGTATATCATATCTCAGTCTCTGTTTCCATTCATTGATACATCATATCATCATGTCGGGCCGATTTTCATGACATTGTGAGCCCGAGAGACTAGAGAGATTATTTACTGAGTGGGGCCAAGGGCCGGGTTGTGAGTGATATTTATGGGATCGAGCTGCACGCCGCAGCATGTTTCTTTTATTTATTTATGCCTGGATATAGCTTATCATAGCACTTGGGCTGAAGGAGCCCCTCCGGAGTCTGCACCCCCCACAGTGAGCGCAGTTGCATTTACATTTGGGATGGATCTTCCTTAAGCATTTACATTTGGGCATGGATCTTGCCTAAGCATTTACATTTGGGCATTGATCTTGCCTAAGCATTCACATTTGAGATGGATCTTCCCTAAGCATTTACATTTGGGCATGAATCTTGCCTAAGCATTTACATTTGGGATGGATCTTCCCTAAGCATTTACATTAGGGATGGATCTTCCCTAAGAATTTACACCTGGGCATGGATCTTGCCTAATTATTTATATTGAGGGATGGATTTTCCCTCGGCTGGATTAGCCCTATACAGTACTGAGTAACTGACTGCCAGTTGATCTTCATATTGAGGGATGGATCTTCCCTGGGCTGGATTG
This sequence comes from Nicotiana otophora, assembly GCA_000715115.1. NCBI lineage: Eukaryota > Viridiplantae > Streptophyta > Magnoliopsida > Solanales > Solanaceae > Nicotiana > Nicotiana otophora. Next base: position 1,465 of record AWOL01S0052034.1, on the reverse strand, counting down.
GCCATACACAGTACTGAGTGATTGAGTACTCTAAGAGTGTGAATACACGAGACTCCATTGTAGTGCATCACATACAGCATGTACATTGGCATGTAGATATAGAGATGTCACATTCCTCATATCATTCTGAGTTGATCTATTTTACTTGTATTGAGTTTACCTGTTGAACTTGAAAGCATGCCTACAATTATGTATTGTTATTCTATATTGGACTGCACTTGTTGAGCTCATCACTACTTTCAGCCCAAAGGTTAGTCTTGTTATTTATTGAGTACATTGGGTCGGTTGTACTCATACTACACTTCTGCACCTTGCGTGCCGATTTTGGATGTTGATGTTGATGTACATGGCGGGAGCTAGCATTGAAGATGTACCTGTGATCCAGTCACATCTACCTCGTGTTCTCTAGGTAGCTTTAGAATTTTTAAATTTGTTCATGTATATTTCAAACAGATGACGTATTTATATTTCACCCCAGCTTTGCGAATTCTAATCTTAGAAGCTCATGATTTGTACTATCAGTCCTTGGGGAGTGTATTTGAGTCATTTAAATATTAATTGAATCAGATTGTTATTATTTGGCTTACCTAACGAGTGAGGTTAGGTGCCATCACGGCTAATTGGATTTTGGGTCGTGACAAGATTATTCGTAGATAACGGAATAATAATCAGTAAAAAGAAGATGGAATCATGAAAAAGTTATATAAATTTCCTAATAGTAATGTTAGTGGATGGAAAAATTAAATTACAGCCCCATATAGCTAAAAAGGCTTTAGAAATGCCAGATAAATTAGACAATACTAAAGAATTACAAAGGTTTTTAGGAATAGTAAATTACGCAAGAAGTTTCATAAAAGATCTAGGCAAAATAGCAGGACCTTTATATGCTAAGACAGGTTCTACGGGACAAAAACATTTTAATACAGAAGATATCAAATTCGTATAAAATATTAAAGACAGAATAAAAAAATATTCCTGACTTAAATATGCCCTTAGAAACAGACTATTTAATTACAGAAACAGATGAGAGTTTTGAGGGATGCGGAGTAGTCCTTAAAGCAAAACCTAATAAATATAGTGATAAAGGTGAAAAACAAATATGTGCTTATCAAAGAGGTAAATATAAAGAAAAAGAGAATATGAGTGCCACGACCCAATTTTTCCTCCGTTTGGTATCGTGATGGCACCTAGTCTTAGGGACTAGGTAAGCCTAAAATTAATTGAAACAACAACATTATTTAAATAACATCTAACAATTTAAATAGAAATCTCTTACAATTCCCAAAACCGGTAGTACAAGTCATAAGCTCTACAAAGTGTTTGCTAGAAAACCTCTAAATACAACGGTCTAGAAATAGGAATAAATAGTGCAAAACAAAAACTTGAAGGTGACTCCAAGACATGCGAACGCAGCAGCAGGTTTACCTTGAGTCTCCACAGCAACAGCCCACACAGCTAGCTAACG
>AWOL01S0052032.1:565-25852 GCA_000715115.1 Nicotiana otophora | reverse complement strand
AAATTCAAAATTGATCAAATTCCATGAACAAATAATATTTTTAATTTTTTTTAATTAGTAACCAAAATCTATATTCAAATGGAAGCTTAAGTTAGGAATATCCAATTTGGAGGGTGGATCTAGGATAGGAGTGAGTTCATAAGTTCTAACTAGCTTGAAGAGCAAATGCCAATGCATCTAATCAGGGGCGTGCCACATTGCGGGCTCAAGGATGGTCAGAGACCACCATTTTTCATAAATTATACTGCATGTGTAAAAATATTAGTACGTTTTATACGTATATATAGACTCTTGAACATCCTCGGTGAAAGTCCTAACTTGCAGTGTATCAAATTGCACTCTTAATGCATTGGATTAGTTTTTAATTTTATTTTTAATATGTGCGAGTAGTTAGTTCTAGTGAATTTTCTCACACATATACAGAATTCTTATAAACTAGGTCCAACCTTCATCGTTGTTTTTGGGTGGTAACATTTGAAATCAGGAGAGGGTTTCAACTTCAATATCATTTTCTTTTATGATTCAAACAACTTTTTCTCTGGGATCATTTGAAATGAATTTGGAATAAGGGTATGCTCTCCTACATGTTGAGAGACTAGAAACAAAGTGTGACATGTTTACTAGATTAATATATTACTCCTAGTATATGGTTGAAAAGTTAATTTAATAGATAAAATATCACATCAAATATTACATTTAAAATATTTTAATGAAATTAAATTCTTAAAAGTTTTGAAAATAAATAAACATGGATATCGTCATACATTTTTGAAACATCTCAAAATGAAAAGAGTATGATTAATTCAAATAAACCTACTGTATATATCTCAATTTCTTTTTTCGACATACTTCCATATACAGAACAAAGGATTTAAATTTATGAGTTTGAAATACGCACGGTCAAATGCTTCCATCCAAATGAGTTCTATCCTTATCTTAAGCCCTAGCATGTCGGTGTGAAGTTCGAGTTTGACTACAGCAATGTGTTCAATAATTACACAATTAGCACTTCTAACACAGCAGAAATAAGTGGTACCTTTATAGTAGATCCGTAACTCCAGGTAGGGATGTACATAGGTCGGATTGATTCGAATTTTTTAATTATCAAATCAAATTAATGGTGTCGGATTTTTAAATTATAAACCAAACCAAATCAATAAAGTCGGATTTTTCAATCTCATTTTTTCTCGGGTTTTCGAATTTTTTTTCGGTAAAGTCTTCATAGCATAAAAATATAACTTGTGCTCCAAACATTTCTTAAGTTCTAGTAAAATACAACTATATAATGTGTTTTTCAAACTAACACAATAATATGAGATAAGTCATAACATTATACTAAAATATTCAATAACAAAAATAAAATAATAAAATTACATAAAATAAATATTTCTAATTAATAAGCCATAATGAAAATTAACATAATCTAAAAATACTATATAGGTCATGCTAAAATAAGTATAGCTAATAAGTACTAATATTACTTACATAACTAAGTACTAAAGAAAAAGATAAACTAAGTTATGCATTTTCATTATAAACCAATATAAAACTAAAATAATTATCCAACACTATCGTCATTCCTAGTATTGAATTGAATTTTTTTTGTTAGCATTAGTATTGATTTGAACTTTGTTGGAGTTACTATATTTATGGTCTATAAAATTTATTTACCATTCAAGAATGTTAAGTCTAAACTTGAAATAATAAGTTAAAATATGTATAAAATATTTTTAAAAATTATATAAATGTACTATCGGGTTGGTTTGGTTTCGGTTTGACTTTTTTTTACTTAAAACCAAACCAAACCAATTATGGTCAGGTTTTATTTTCCAATACCAAACCAAATCAAACCAGACCATATCGGGTTTTTTTTTCTGGTTTGACTCGGATTATCGGTTTGGTGCGGTTTATCGGTTTTCTTTGTACACCCCTAACTTCATGTTGCTTTTACAACATCGGCGGAGTGTTAGGGGGACCCAGAAATTTGAAGATCGCGGGTGCACTTTTGCATTCAATCACAATCTGCTTTGTATATAGGATGCTACTATTATTTTTAAAAAACATATACATATGTACATGGAATTTTTGCCGAACGTTTCGGATGCCGGTGACTCTTTTCTTTACAACATAGACCCGCCTTTGGGAATTTACCTTACGGTTGGAAAGAATCCGGTAACTGTCTAAATTATGTATAAAGATTTATTATATACAAATTATTAATTTAAAAATTAATAACTTAAACGAATTAGCGTCGAACCTATAAACTTGGAATCTTGTTCAGCCAAGCATGAGATGAAACCTTGCTCAAGGATATAACTTGGATTCATTAGAGAGACTTGTACAAGGATGCCAAATCTATTTTCAAATTCACAAATACAAAGCATGCACATGTTCAATTGTATGATATAAGATTCAAGCTCTCTCTCTTCATTTTTGTCTTCTTCCTTCTTTTTCATTTTCCCTTTTTTAGCAAATCTAGCAATAATATTTCCCCCAGTGCATCAATTTTGAAATTTAACAAAGATGGGTTGGAAACGGGTAGATGAGGATTCTCTCTTTAAAAAAAGAAAGGGCGCTCGAGATAGGGAGAAAAAGAAAATTGAGAATAAGTTCACAAGTTGTAACTTGTAAGCACAAAATTTATTACAGGCTAAGGGGTGACAAGCATTTAAAAAACAAAGAGGGAGGAGTTGAAGAAGAAATTTATCCATCGAAAGGATATTTTCGGACTAATATTTTTCTCCCACTTATAAATTTGGAAGTACTGTTAATTCTGCATCGAAAGAGGGACTAATTTTCGGACTATTACCTTTTATGGAGTGAAATTATTTTTCTCCCCACTTCTAAATTGTACAGGAATAATAGCTTGTTTGGCCAAGCTTCTTTTAAAGCAAAAGTATTTTTTTTTCGTCAAAAGTATTTTTTTTTTAAATTAAAATGTTTGACCAAGCTTTTGAAAGCAAAAAAAAAATACTTTTGAGGAGAAGCAGAAACAGTTTTGAAAAAGCAGAAAAAATAGCTTCTCCCCAAAAGTACTTTTTTGAAAAGCAATTTTGAGAAAAATACACTTAGAAACAGTTTTTTAAAGCTTGGCCAAACACTAATTGCTGCTCAGAAGTGTTTTTCAAATTAATAAGTCAAACACAAACTGTTTCTCACCAAAAATATTTTTGAGAAAAAACACTTCTCAAAATAAGCTGATTTTCGCAGCTTGGCCAAACGGGCTATAAGCCGGCTAAATCAAATTTGTGGTGCATATATCTCATTAAAAGGAAATTTTTTTGCACCAAGAATTTCTTAACTCCCATTATTTAAATCTAAAACCTTTGATTAACTGTGAAGAAATCTCATCCATTCCACACATCTCTTAATGTGAAAATAGCTCCGGCTAACCAGTTTTCGGATTGATAATTAAAAAATAGTCAACGTTTGCAAAGTCATTGAAAAATAGCCACTATTTTGCTGCAACACGGAAAGTTCCAGCATAATATGCTGGAGATTGGTGCACCTGTGTATGAACTTCCAGCATATTATACTGGATCAATATATTATGCTAGAAATCTAGTATATTATGATAGAACCCTAGTATATTATACTGGAACTCCAATATATTATGTTGGAAGTTCACATGTAAAAAATTTGAATTCCAGTATATTATGCTGGAATATTTTCCGGATTTTGAACAATGTTTTTGTTCAAATTTATCTTTCCATGAAAAGAATTAAATTTCGATTACTTTTAAAATTATGACTATTGCTCAATTATTATTGTAAATTTGACTATTTTTAAATTTCATTCTCTCTTCTCTCTCGAGATGTTTACCCTTCACCTTTCATTTTGGCAACATAAAGTAGTAAGTATTAAACCTTTTTGCTCTGTACCGCGGATAGTGTGGTAAAATAGCTAAAATTCTTGTCTCGAGTTCGAAACCTTTGAATGAAGAGATTTACCTCCTTAATGGGTTATTTGTCACAAATCTAGAATAGTCGAACTACAACAACAACAACAACAACCCAGTATAATCCCACTAGTGGGGTCTGGGGAGGGTAGTGTGTACGCAGACCTTACCCCTACCCTGGGGTAGAGAGGCTGTTTCCAAAATGACCCTCGGCATCCTTCCCTCCAAGAACTCCCCACCTTGCTCTTGGGGTGACTCGAACTCACAACCTCTTGGTTGGAAGTGGAGGGTGCTTACCATCAGAATAGTCGAACTAATAGATTTAAAATATTAAATAAATAAAAAGAACATTTACTGTGGATTCTTGGGTAAACTAAAGAAACAGTTTTATGGGAGATGCAAAACTCACAACATAAAAAATAAAAAAATGACACCAGGTGGAGAAGTTTTGCCTTAAAAATAGGTGGGTCCCAAATATCAGATCTGTGCTTTACACCATCAAGACAAGTAGGACCTTTTAATGTCGGTTCTTAGAAGCCCCATAAGAAAAAGTCCCTTACTCTTAAGCTATTAAAATTTAAGTACTCGCCAAGGTCCAGAGAATTTGACTTCATTAATCACTTCCTTTTCTGTCTAATCTATAGAGTTAGTACTAATTCTTTATTTTAAAAAGCTTCAAACTAGGAGTCAAATTGAGCTGTCATTATTCTGCACCTCCACATAAGACCTTTTCTCTAGCCTAAGGCCAAAAGGCAGTTGAGCTATCTGTGTCATCCTGTTAAGCAATCCATTCAGAATTCGTCATTTTACTCTGTATTCACTGAAACTTTTCGACTTAAAAAGCCTTTAAAACAAATCACCGAAAATTGGTACAATGGTACAGCACCAGTGACACCATTCCAACAATAGCTACGACTTTCCCTGAGGTTTCTCTAAAAGGGAAAACAACAAATGTCTTTGTAATTAGTGACCAAAAAGAACACTTTAAAAAGAAAAATTGAAACGTTAACAACCTAATAGAGCCTTTTTTGCAAAATGGACTCCCTTTGACCCAAACAGTTCAGTCTGCACACGAGTTCTTTTATTTTAATCATAAGTATCCCAGAACCAGACAAAGATTTTGATTCCCGCGCTTGTTTAGATTAAGACTTAAACAGTTGCTTAAACTCATAATCCAATTCTGTAGTCTTAACACATGAATCTTATTGCATTATTATACTACTAAAGTACAAACAAATGCAGGATTAGTATTAAGAAGCAAGCTAAGCTGCATAATAATGGTTGGTCATAATCCACAGTAAACCTACCTATACTTCATTATTTAGTGGGATTAAGCCCGCGGCTCGACGGTGGGGGTGGTGCTCTATGTGTTGAAAATGAAAAAGGGTTACTATAAGGCAAAAGAATAGTTAATTTTGCCCTTGTCAGATAAGATAATGGATGAATAATTTAGTAGAGAACCTGATACAGTAGTTGCCTCAATATCTAGAGTACTCCTCTTGGAATCACTGCTTATGTAATTAAGATTCAAAATTTGACATGGTATAACCGACTACAACTAAAGAATAAGATCTAGGATAAGATCTAAATCTTGACAAGCAAAATTGAGGAATAACAATCAATCATGTGTAGCATCTATCTTGATTCTTTACATTAAGTCTGTTTGAATGACATAAGAGTATTTAACTTAGATACTGGCAAGATTTTGCTGCAGCTAATTCAACCATAAGATTTTGTAGTTGTAATTTCATATTGATGATTGATTTTATGCTTCCAAGTGCAAGCAAGAGATGCCTTTAAATCCAATTTTCACCCTATTAAATCTGTGAAAATGGCTTTTTTTTCAATCCCAATTAAAGCTCCTAAAGACATGCAACATTTCTTGCAAGTGCTCCCTCAGTTTTGTGTGTTTAGACCTTTCAAAGATAATCTACACAGAGAGAAAGAAACAAAGAGAAGACAGCTTCGTGGTAGCTTCAATCGTCATTTTAGTTTTTTTTTTCTTTAGCATTTTTTATATGTGCCCGTTGACAAAGGAATGAGGGTGTTCTCAACTCAAAATAATTCTGGCAATACTATTCTTATCTCCAACTACTTGTACAGCTCTTTTGAGCAACCAACTTGAAAAAACAAATGGAACTATTATTCTAATTAGTTGTAATTCTAGCCTGCCTATTTAAGAACTTCTCCTCGTGGATATGGAGTACATGACAGCAGTTTCTTCTCATTCTACTAATCTTCTTCTCACAACATCTCCTACCATTACTCTCCCACTTACTATTATATTGATAATAAACCAATATATTTCCTTCTCTTTGGGCAGTCTTTTCTCAAGCTCTTTCATACCTGCCTACAAACACATTTCCACTTCTTTCTCTTGGGAAGTTCTTTCTGCCTCCCTTTACAGTTCTTACTTTTAGAATATCTCCAACTTCTCTTCCCCTCATCTATAGATACAGATAGGCACATAATATATATTAACTAAGATGATATCAGTGGGTATTTGCATTGGAGCTTTTCTTCTTATAATCATTATACATTGGGTTTACAACTGGAGGAATCCCAGATGCAATGGAAAACTCCCACCAGGTTCAATGGGCTGGCCGTTACTTGGGGAAACCATTCAGTTCTTTGCCCCCAATACATCATCAGATATTGCCCCCTTTGTGAAGGACAGGATGCAAAGGTGGTTGCTGCAATCCACTCTTTTTGGTTTATTATATAGTAATAATAATACAAATTGACATTACCAGACTTCATTTTACGATCCTAATAAACAAGTCTTTCGCAATTCTTTCAGGTATGGGCCGATTTTTCGAACTAGCGTGGTGGGACGTCCTGTTATAGTATCTACAGACCCCGACCTTAATTACTTCATCTTTCAGCAAGAGGGACAGTTGTTTCAGAGCTGGTATCCAGATACATTCACAGAGATATTTGGAAGGCAGAATGTAGGTTCCCTGCATGGTTTCATGTACAAGTACTTGAAAAACATGGTACTAAACCTTTTTGGTCCTGAAAGTCTGAAAAAGATGATGCCTGAGGTTGAAGAGGCAGCGAACAATAAATTGAAGAGGTGGTCAGGTCAGACAAGTGTCGAGATGAAGGAAGCAACTGCCAATGTAAGTTATCCAAACTTTACCCTTCGGTAATTTGCTAAAACGTTCTCAATTTTAATCAGCTAATCTCTTGGTGTTTCTACAGATGATATTTGATCTAACTGCAAAAAAGCTAATCAGCTATGATTCTGAGAACTCATCGGAAAATCTGCGAGAAAGTTTTGTAGCTTTTATACAGGGATTGATTTCCTTCCCTATTGACATTCCCGGAACTGCATATCACAAGTGCTTACAGGTATTAACACTACATATTTAGACTTAGCCATCTGGTACAAGTATTCACTTCTGCAAAAGTCATGTTAGAATGGTGTGCACATATACTTGTTGAAGTAATTAACTGACTCTGGAGGTGATCACCAGGGAAGAAAGAAGGCAATGAAGATGCTAAAGACACTGCTAGAGGAAAGAAGAGCACAGCCTAGGAAGGAACAAAGTGACTTCTTTGATTATGTCTTAGAAGAACTTCAAAGGAAGGACACAATCCTCACCGAGGCAATAGCTCTAGATTTGATGTTTGTACTGCTCTTTGCCAGCTTCGAGACCACCTCTCTGGCTATAACTTTAGCCACTAAATTTCTTCACGACCATCCATTGGCTTTAAAAGAATTAACAGTAAGTGTGACTAATCATCTTCAACTAATCTGCCTCGTTTTTGCATGCCAGTAATAACGTGTTTATAATGCTTTCAGGAGGAACATGAGGCAATAATTAGAAGAAGGGAAAATCCAGCTTCTGGACTTACATGGAAAGAATATAAATCAATGAAATTCACATTTCAGGTACTTTATTCAAAATTGATTTTCCATCAAAATTCTTAGTAACCAGAACTAAAAACATTCTTAACGAACATGAATACTGGATGTGTAGGTTATTAATGAAACAGTCAGACTGGCAAATATTGTTCCAGCAATTTTCCGAAAAGCACTAAGAGATGTCAACTTCAAAGGTATGTGATTAAAATTCTTTACCACCATCTTCTTGTGAATAAAGCTCCAGATTTACTCAAAGGAACATACCTTAATATAATACTCCATCTGATGCAGGGTATACCATTCCAGCTGGTTGGGCGATTATGGTTTGTCCTCCGGCAGTGCACTTAAACCCTGACAAATATCAAGATCCCCTTGAATTCAATCCATGGAGATGGGAGGTGAGCCTTTCATACTTTATTGTTACTGTATTTGCACGATACTGAAGGTTCAAGAAAATGAAATTGGTTGCGTGTTATCATAGTGTAATTTTCTCAACTCTTAATGAAATATTCATGGAATACAGGGAGTAGAAATAAATGGAGCTTCTCGAAACTTCATGGCTTTTGGAGGGGGTATGAGATTTTGTGTTGGTACAGATTTCACAAAGGTGCAGATGGCTGTCTTTCTCCACTCCCTCGTGACCAGATACAGGTAAGAACATAACTCGCAGTAATATCTTTGAGGAAAAAAAGAAAGGGAGCTAATATTATACATGGCGTAAACTGTCAGGTGGGAAACAATCCAAGGAGGAGACACACTGCGGACTCCTGGTCTACAATTTCCCAACGGTTACCACATTAGGCTCTCGGAAAAAGATGAGAAGATACAATAGTCAACAACGAAAAATGAGGAAATCAGTAGAAGTGTCCAAGAATACAAACTTACCCGGATATTCTCAAAGCAGCAAAAGATAATGTCGCTGACAGAGTGCTGGGACAAAGAAAGAAAGAACTCAGCAAATCATTAGTCTGGGGAAATTTTGCTAAAATTTACTGATATCAATGTCTATACATATATTTTTTCTTTTCTTTTCTTTTTTTTATGATTTCAACACAAAGTGTAGTTGTTATTGAAGAAGAAAAGAACAAAAGTGTGTATAAATTCAATACATGGTACAGTTTTGAATTAAGAACTCCTACTAATCAATGCCTACAGTTTTGCAAAGTTCACTATTTCCTGCTCCCCCATATTTCAAAACCCTGCTCTTCCCCGCAGAATATCTCCAGAGTATTTAGTTTGAACTAGAGATACGAGGGGTCAAAAGAACGTTATAAAGAAAAAACCAAATTTAACATCTTCTCTACATGACATAGCGGCAAGGCTCTGACAATCACTGTCAAACCAGTTCTAGTCAGTCTTTCCACTTGCTTTGCCTCTTATGATGTGTGTCATTTAAGATGGGATGTTTGTGCCTTAGATATTCATCTTGATTTTCAGCACTTGGCTTCTTGTTTATGACAAGTCCTCCCAAAGTTTCTCTCTCTTTTATTCGTCTGTGATGTCTCAAGTGGTCACCCTCTCCATTCCTTGAACGAAGTGGCTTTGTAATGCCTGAGCTCTTGGTTTTTCCATGTTTGTGCTTATCCTTGTGCACATGATGAAGGTAGTGATGATAATCAGTTTCTCTCAAAAGATTCTCGTGCCTTGAATCATTATGAAGCTTTGTGTGCCCCCTTTGTGTATGATGCTTATGATGCCTTGGCTCATTCTTATGACTTTTCTTCTTATGATGAATTCCTAATGGGTCAGGATTGTAACTATGCTTCCAATGACTCATGTGATTATCTTCAGTAATTGAAAAATGATCATCCCACCAGTCATACAGAGGATCAAATAAACCTTTCTGGTGAAGAAGCCAGAGTAGTACAATCACTGCAATTCACAAAAGTAACATAGCGTCAAAAATGTTTCTTCATTCAACTTCTAAAAGATCAGTAAAAGAGTCAAGTAAGCAAGAAACCTGTTGGAAGAATTGCCAAGAACAGACAAAACATTACTACCCAAGTGATGCAGATGTACTGTATATGGCAGCTGAAGTCGAAGAATCCAGAGCACTTCATTCTGTAACTTGGATAATCAGGGTTGCATAATCAGATCCAAAAAGTAACTTGGGCACAACTAGTTTCTCTCAGGAAATAGACAGGAATTACTCTTACTTTCAGCAAAATATAAACTTCCGCATCAAACATCAGCAAATTAAATCAAATAACAAAATAATATAAATTTCGTGCAATTGTATGTCCTCCTTCACTCAGCATGAGATTATGGCTGTCAGCATTCTTCTTCATAAGACGAAATATGTCCTTAGGATGGTATATGATATGTTCAAGCACCCAACATGATGGAAATAGCCAATCTATGAATTAAACACCCTAATCAAGAATAGGATAATTCGAAAGAGAGAATTGGAAGTCTACAAGAAGAGATGCATCAATGTCTCAAATAAAACTTCAATTGGTCATGAGAGAAACATTCAGGAATAAATCTAAGACTATATCACTTTTGGTCCAGAAAGCAGAGGCAATAGCTCTTGCCACATCATAATGTAGAAAGAACTGATAACAGAACCTAAGTAGCTATTTAAGTTCAATTTGGAAAAAAAGATGTTGTTGGTCTCCTAAATTAAATTTATACGCTATCACCGATATTTTTAGTTAATATATGTAGAAGACCCTAACAACTCTTTTAGTTAAAAATATTTGTAAACTAAAAGCTGATCAGGAAATTATTTTATCCAAAGAAAGGCTAATCAGAGAATTAACATGAAAACTGAAGTTATATGAAAGGAATACTCAAACACTACTCAAAAACCTTAAGTGGATGCAATGAATACATATATTGCCTACAGTTTAACATGGTTAGCAAGAGACCAATGTAAGACAGATGGAAACTTAACATTGAGGGTATACCAATAGATATCTATAACTCCTGCCTAGAGCACTCAAGTCAGTATATAACCTTAGTGAAATCAATTACGAGCTTTAAACTTTACTGAAACTCAATTGGAAACAGCATAAAAGTCTTCCAAGAGTCTATATCTATAATATGCTTTATTGGTGATCATTTGGCACTAAATAAACATAAAAGATTTGCATACCTGCAACTTCTCCCTGTGATAAAATCTGTCAGATTGTCCCAAAAAATTTTCCATAGATCCTCAATGCTCTCAAAGAAACCATTGATGCTTGTCTTAGGAGGTTGAAATGGAATCTGCATTAAGAAGATGACGTGTGATACAAATAAGAGTGAGTGCAGGACATTGCATGTTTATCTGACAGCCTCACCAACAATGTTCTCTGACGAATGGTTGAGAAATAAATCCTAAAGAGATCAGTCTTAGGATAATCTAATGGCTAAATGGATATAGGTAGGAGGAGAAAAAGAACGCATACTCTCAAAAGCTAGTTTCACAAAATACTAATTGGAATCCACCGAAGCTATTCTTTCTGGGAATTAAAACTGAAACTTTGTTGGAGTCCTGGGAGGCAAAACTGATGGGATAGGAACAGTTTTTGAAAGTGCAATTATTTACTTCAATCAGGCACAAAAGAAAAAGAAGCTTTTCCATTCCATTCTCTCTACCCTTTTGTGAATTAAACACACTGTAATCTCATCCAATGATAGCAGAAACCAAACCTCTTTCCAGGTTGACACCTATAAGGAAAAATGCAGAGATAATTACAAATGGAAAGAAGCTAAACAAATGCTTCCAGCAACACACATTTTTGTGATCATATATTCCTATTGAAAAGCACATATGCCACTCTCTTTCTGTTAGGTAAGTTTCTGCCCCCTCAAACTAATCATTCAAGATGCTAAGGTTCAAACTCCAAACATGTGCAGATAACAAATCCTTTGAAACGAAGTACCTTCTCTCTTAAAGGCATAAATTCAGACCGGCCCCCATGTTAGACTACTAACTTCAACTTATCATTGGTCTAAATCTGTGAACTACGCAGGAAGAAGAGAAATTTTCGTGGTGTCTCCATTCCACTCTCCCCACCATTTAGCCCATTATATCATTGTTTTTATATTGCTAGAAAAAAATAAGCACAAACACAGTGTGTACCAAGATTTCCAGCATAAACTACAGCTGACCTGTGATCCATTATCAAGAACAGTAGCTGTGGTTGTGAATTGACACTCCGCCCGATCAACTTCATTAAAATCTGAGTCCTTCAGTATTGCTGCAACAAAGAGTAAACATAGAAGATGTGGCATCTCCAAAATCATCCACTACCTCTCATGCCCTCCTCATTAATATCCTACCTGAGCAGACATACTTTGCAGCTTGATCACTTGCTGGGTATAACTTGAATGCTCGAGTCATGACTTCATTTGGCTTCATTATATAAAATTGTTCCTGCAGCACCATAAGGTTTACTAAAGTTACTTCTTCTAAAATTATCATGATTTTGTCCATATATCAGAAATAAGTAATGATAACCTCCATTTGGCTGACACCGGCTGAGCATTCGAACTGCATGATGAAAAGGTCAATTATGAAAAGTTCACAAATTATTCAAGCAGACGAATGACGTATATCTGTGATTCTACAAAAACTGCTAATTGACTTGCTAAATCAGAATTAAGTTTACAGGCTTGCGATGGTTTGATAAAGTTTCTGTTTTCATACATCTATGTGCTATTCTAGAATCCCATAACAAGTTGTGAAGTTTCTGAATGAAAAAGAAAAAAAAGGAATGATACACCAAGGACCTCGCAGATATTTAACAGTTGTCCACTGGTGAAATTTGCTCAGATTAGATCAGGGTAGCACAAAGGAAATTATCAAGTTGGTAAATGGAAGCAAATATACACCAAGATAATGCTACAATGATGTAGCATGACTTATTTTGGGACTTCCGTTTTTTCCTTCCTTTCTCCTTTGTGGATTGGGGGTGCGGGTGGTCTATGGAACATTTCAGTGAGGGGAAGACTCGTCCAGGGCCAAAGCATGATGCAGGCCTCAAAGAGGACTTACTTTGGACGTACAGGTTATCCAGCAGAGGTGATAACCAAGACCTCTCAAGCAAGCATTCGATCCTTACAAACTGAGCCAACTCCTGTTGTCGACTTAATTCTGGGACATGAATGTGGAACTTTATCCTTTTAAATAGCATAGCAGGACATTAAACTGATGAACAGATATAACACATATATTTTAACTGTCTAAGCATAAAGTACATAAAGTAGTTGTCTACCGTGAGGCTGTAGGACGCTTCCACTTCACCTATATTTTTTGTTGTAATTGTTGCTGTTCCAAATTGAGTTAGAGCTTCAAAAGTTGGGATTGTAATACTTATAATTTTGCCAGGACTCCTGCATAAAAGGCCCAAATCAATCTATACAGATGAAGAAGTTTTCTGTTTTAATGTGATGGTATTTTGATTTTACATCACATATCCTCATACTTATGAAATTGTTCCAAGCTAAAAAGGGACAGCTTTTCTCTCATTTTCCTATTAGTTGATAATGGTGGTTGTTCCTTAAAAGTTCGATGTACTATGCTTCTTAAAATTGTAATTTGGTTAGTACTTGGCATTTCATAATAAAGGACAAATTGTTTTCTATTAAGAAACATAAATAATAGTAGCAAAAGATAAAGTCATATACAGAACTACGACCACAATTAAAACTAAACAATCTCCGTTGTATGAATAACTGCAAGGACGAAAATAGCAGATTAATCTTGCAAATAGAAAAAAATCTTACTCAAAAGAGCTACTTATCTTAACACTTGAATATCGAAGTAGAAGTCTAAAACATCAAATATGTTCTCAAATGGCTGATTATCAAATGCTGCCTAAATTTATTTGATAGGAAAAATATCAAAAGGTAATTTGAGATAACGTTTTCTGGACTGCATAATAGTTAAACAAATCTAATAAATTGATGAAGAAGCACTACGGAATTGGTCCCTTATCTCATTATGTCTTTGTCTTTGTTATTGCAGGCTCGATCTGGAGGTGATACAAAATCAGCATCACATAAGCTCACATTTTTCAGATAAAGGGGAACATGGATTAAAAACTATGCAAAGGAGAACCACAAGGACAAAGCACTAATACCTAATAAGGTGACTGACCTTTGATACACATATTCTATATCATCTGCATTTAGTTCTATCAAGAGATTTGTGTTCAGGACTTCTGTAATTCCAATAGAGAATGCATGACTTCCTGCATTCTGCAGACACTTGTAAATTACAAGCAGAAGCAAAAGACATCTGTGCAGACACAAAATCTAAACCCGAAACTTAACTGGATGCTGATTGATTCTTTCAAACCTTCCTTGCACGCAGTATAGCGGCACCTGATTTCTACTGATTCTATTCTGGTCAGCCTGCAAGATAAAATTACTCACAGTTCAAGTCTGGAACATTGTGAATTGCTTCTAAGGTCCATTTGTACTTCAACCACCGTTTTCCCCATGTCATTTATATCTACTTTTAGTATAAATGTGCTGGTTGATTCTCAAATTGGTATTTAAACAAGCCACTGGAATAGTAGACACGTAGGGAGAAAATGTCTTCAAACACCAGCAACAAAGAAAAAGGGAAAACATGGGCAGCACAAGCCTGTAGGATATAGAAACAGATAACAAATAAACAACCATTACAGAAATCTGAAAGATGTCTCTTTCATGCAGTTTAGACAGATATATGAATTGGATTAGACAGACATATGAATTGGATTAGACAGATATATGAATTGGATAAGACCACCATTATGGTGCAAATGTCGTAGTGGCAAGAAAATTTGGAATGAAATTACTTAAAAAGGAAAACAAAGAGAGCAAGACTGCAGTAGAATAAGTTTTCGAATGACGTGTGAATTTATTAGACAAATAAAATCCTATTTTAGAAAATGAGCATAGTTTTTAAATTTACTGACATCCCAAAAGTTCCATAGTTGATTGTGCAGGCAACTCCAAAATGATGCTGAACAAAAATTTGACTGTGCATTGAACGCGTCGTAACCTACTCCAATTTTGTTACATTCAAGCCCGTCTAACGTAAACCTCACTCTCTCAAGTAGCATCCACATGGAAAAATTGCTCCCCAGATTTTGTGGTTGACCTGGGCCACCCTTCAACAAAAGGGATACAAAAACCTCTTAATATCACAAATGATAAGAGTACCCAAGAATGGCAAACAAAAAATTCCATCGGAAAGAAGAAACAAATTGCAGTGAGCATATAGAAACGCTTGCATGATCAACAAAAAAACACATGGCCAAAAGTAACTAGTTGTACAAAGCAATTGCATATGCAATAAAGTAATACGCATTATTCCTTTTTTTCCTGATAAGGGAGTAATAAGCATTATTCTTGTCCTTCAAGAATTAAATTTGCATAATACATCAATTTAAGGAGTGCTTTCTAGTATAGCATATTCTCAGTGATTTATATCAGGTAAAAACAGCTACCAGAAAAGGGGGGGAATTAAGACTGAAATGCTACAGCTGCCCATCGTTCTCTACTACCCAGTCCAATTCTATTCTCAGATAGCGCTGCATTTAAAAGCGTATCAGCAGCTTGAGAGTTGGTGTTTAATGTCAGCTTCGCAGAAAAGTTCCATATACATTCATCTCTTGAGATTCTCTCCTTTCCCAACTTATAGTAGCCAATTTAATTTTGGGATGTCATAGGGGAGCTGAATGCTTTTTCTGATTACAGTTTATGTAGAGTGCATAACTCTTGCCATAGCATAATTTTACTGTTTCCATTAACTCCAAAAACTTAAATGCTCCATAACACGCAAATGTGGTGAAATTCCATCCGGAAGCTTCAGAAATAAAAAATGAACATCTTCCATATATCTCAAGTATAATACACTAGTCAAACTCTCTATTCTGCAGTTGAATGTCACAATAACTCTAATATTTTATTTTATACAATATATCAGTAGTTACTTCTTTCATGTAAAATCATCACAAAAAGGTGCATATAATTTTGCACTACATGAGATACTTACAAAAATTAAAAACTGTTAAAGAGTTCTCTTTCAGAGTGAGATGAGTGACAAGATCTACCTGTCTTGGTATAACAAGGTAGAGGTCATCAAAAGACGGAATATCAGTGTATCCAACATAGTCTCCAACCAGATTAACCCGCAGAAAATTATCATTGGATGTAGCAGTTCTATTTTCCGGACCGACAATCACTTCCTGCCGCCAATAATTCACAATGAATCAACTATTACATCTATACCCTTCACATGCAAAAGTGAGTGGAATATCATCATTCCACCAGAAAAAGGCATGGTTTTGATTTTATCATTGGTACTGCTTCTGCTAATTATTCCTATATTCATATTTGCACCATATATTAAACTCTTGCAGGCAGTAGTATATTTTTCAATTGTTTTTTCCATTGAGATGACCAAAGGAGTTAGCTTGACAACATATTCTAGTTTAGTTATACTAGTTTTGATAATTCATAATCTTCTAAGATGATGGAACAAAATATACTCTCCATCCCAAAAACTGAATATTGTCAAACAAATGAGATGGAGAAGTGTGAATTTGTCAATATTAATATGCAGAAGAAATGGTGAAAGGTGAACTGGTGAAGATACGGAAAATGCCTGTCTATAGCTGATTTTTAGGAGCTAATGCCCAGAAAGACAGATAAATCAATTCTAAACTAGCTTTACATGAAAACATGTAAAGGAGATAAAGCACAGTGCTGAAGACTAGCAAAGCAACACTATTTTGCAACATTGGTCTTTCTCCAATTCATGCTGCTGGCTTCTCTCTCTACTAACTAGCATATATCAATCAATCAACTATGCCTCAATCTCATACAAAGTTGGATGTTTAATAACTAACATATTTCAAAGAAATGATCCTGCATACAAGACACCACCATAACTTAGACACTACAAAACAAAATAAAAAGGAAATGAGTGCTTTATGCTGAGAAATTAAATGTGAAACAAGTATGCATGGTGGAGCGTAAAATATAAAAGATGCTTGGAAGGATTTCCAGAGAAAATACCGAATTCTGAGATTGCTTCTTAACGTCAATTCGGATGGTGAATCCAATTGAGCGCTGCCCAATGCCAAATACATGGAACCTAAAGGCAGAGAGAACTGTTTGCAACATTAAATAATCTTTACATGTCACTATAGCGTTGCATAAAGCTAGTAACAATAAAATATATCACTGGTAGAGAAGGAATGTATGGAAACTGAAATGTTATAAGAAGCCATGTTAGAACGGCATCTTCAGAAAACCATTTTAACGTTTTAACATCTGCAAAAAAACAATTTTGATCTAAGA
Source organism: Nicotiana otophora (assembly GCA_000715115.1). NCBI lineage: Eukaryota > Viridiplantae > Streptophyta > Magnoliopsida > Solanales > Solanaceae > Nicotiana > Nicotiana otophora. The sequence goes on along the minus strand of AWOL01S0052032.1, from coordinate 8,795 downwards.
AGCTAGATGACTTTCAAAATTAATTGATCTCAAATCATAACCCGAATTTCCATAGAGATTTCATTGACACAAAATGGAGAACTATAAAGACCTTACCAGTCACCTGGAAACCGAAGACAGTGAGCAGTGTTTGCCTTGCCGTGCATCATCTTGTCAACTAAATCAAGAAACTATATCAGCTAGGAAACAATTTCTTGCTAACTCTATAATATCCACTGAAGATGAAAGATTCTTTGAAAACTGGATATGAACTTACAAAAGTTTCCACATGATGAAGGAACCCTTCGCTGATCTCCACAAGGACAACAGGTAGGCTGAGAAGAAATAATAGAAGAAGGATTACATCCTGTGCTAGGCTAAATCAATAAGGGAAAATTTTCAATGGGAGAAAATATTGTGAAGTAGACCTTCCGGTTATTAGTAGATAATATGTTCAACATTAACTGAACATATTCATTTGCCTTTTCAACAATACTCCTAAATACAGTTTTAAATGGATGACCTCAACTTACCTTTAAAAATTCAATTTGAAAGACAGCTCTTAGGTATTATGATTGGCAGCAAATTTCCTTAGATCTCTAGTTATAGCAGTCATTAAGAAATTGGATATATCTCTCCTTTATTTTTCTACGGCATGAAATTTTTTCTGAAAAACCATCCCAGATTGCAGATATAGTCATCATAAGTATGGCAAGATGATGAATGTATCAGTGGGTCATGTTAAGCTATGACAAGAAGCAATTCTACCAGGATGAAGAAACAATTAAAAATCTCATGTTACCTGAGTGTTCTCGATAATATGTCCGTTCTCATCCCTCAACCTATTAAAAACATCAAGAAGTTACTTAGCTGACACAGAAAGCACTTTTGAAAAGTTAGGAATCACAAAAATATAAACATTTAAGCCTTAAAAAGTGTTAGCAGAGGAGTTGGTGGAAAGATAGCATAAAGATGAAATGTCTGCCAAGAAGCAATGTCAGATCCAAACCTCTACAGAGACAGGAGACATGAATAGTAGTCTAAACTTAGCATACTCGCACCATAGAAAAAAGGGGGAAAATTCAAATATTCAAAAATACACAGGCCATCAATCATTTCTCAAGATTATATACCTGTTCAGTTGGAGGAAACTCAAAGGACGAAAAGTAAGATGATGATACTTAGATGGTTGTACTCTTCTATCTATCAATATGAGTTTTTCTGGCAGCTAATGAGATAGTTATAAATTGTTATTTACTTGATAGTGGCAAGTCTGGCCATACTAAATAGAAGAAGTATGTGGGAACACTATGTGGTGTGAGTGTCAATTAATTTCTGTGAGTCTGTGACCAATATTGCGGAACTATCTCAAATCCACATAGGGCATCCTTTGCAGCCACAGTTATCTCCTTTTGCATTCAATCTGATTCCCGTCAAATGGTGCACATTTAGGAGGAAACGGAATCCTCTAAGACTGGAAACACATCCTCAACACTTCAGGCTACTTAACTTATCATCCTATAAGCCTTCAATCATCACGGCTCCTAGAATTTCCATTAAAAGGCCTTTGGTACTAAGCTCTTCCGGAGCTTTGATTATAGATTATGCCACTGATATATAAGTGTGAATCCATGTGATGTTTATACTCTAAATACGTGCTGTAATTCATCCATTATCTATAACTAGAACTTAAAGTAAATGCAGGTTTATGTCAAACATCAAATCACAATCATCAAATCCATCTTAAACACCCGTTTGGTTTAGGGAACTGTCTCTTTAGCTAATCGGATATACCGATTCATTTTCTCTATCAAATAACAACAATGGAAGGCTATAAGGCACAGCTGGCTTGGAAACAAGTTTGCAGCTTACCTCTGAACACGGACCGCTGAGGAATAACATTTTGAGGCAATCAAGGACTAAAAATTTCATCAAAGTTTTTGGTCGTATTATTTATGAAATGACAACCTAGATTGCAAATATCATATATCTTTTCTGAATTTATCTATGTTTAAGGCAGTGAAACGCAAGGGGAACTATCCGCCTAGATTCCCGAATGATTATTTTTTCTTTTGACATCCCTTTCATATCGTTTTCAAGATTTCTAGGAAGATGGAAATTGGAGCCAAATTTGGACTTACCCATAAGATAGAGAAGTCAAAGCTGATATGTATGAAATTCAATAGCAGAACTATTTGGTCACCGGATACTTGTGAATTAACCAAATTCAGATGCCATAGAATCACAAACAAAGATTGTTGATGAAAAATGAAAAAATAGCCTAAAGTAAGTCCAATTTGGAAAAGAACACTATCAAAATGAATTACCTCTCACATATTTTCACCCTATCTGCCCCAGCATCTGGCTCACACTTGCGTGTATTGACATAGAATTCTTGTGGTTTATAAGCAACATCCTACACGAGAAAAGTCAATTAAACTGAGAGAAAGCAATACCATGGAATTAAACTCAAAACAAGGATCGGACGTGTTATCTTTTTTTTGCTTCCCTTTTCCAACTGTCTAGTATTTGGTGGCCTAAACAAGTTTCTGTACAAGACCATATAACAGTGACTCCGGCCTACTGCAAGTATTGTTCCACCATTATGGCAAATCAGACGAGTCAATTATTTGTCATAAGAGAAATGAAAGTGTACAGGATAATAAATATAGCAATAGAAAAGCTTCTTCAGGAATAAGTGCTACCAGAGAACATGAGTGCGTTTTGGAGAAATTACATGAATCAATATATGGAAGGATTGCTTCGATATAAACATTGCTTAACAATATCTATCCGATGAACTGTAATTATGAGAATGCACCGGAGAAAATTCTATTTTTTAACAATGATACAATGAGCCATATATATAGTACATATTCTACTCCTACTATATTTGGGACTAGGACATATTCTACTCCTACTACATTTGGGACTAGGACATATTCTACTCCTACGTATAGGACTAGGAGTATTTACACATAACTATCTAACACTCCTCTCAAGCCGGTGTATATAAATCATATGTACCGAGCTTGTTACATATGTAACTAATACGAGGACCAATGAGGGACCTGATGAAAATATCTGCAAGCTAATCATTCGATATACAAGGGCACTAGACTCCCCCTGAGCAACAAAACCAAGTGGTTGCTGATAAGTAGAAGTTGGCCGAAAGGTCGCTGGAAAAATTTGAAAATAGTGAGACTAAGCCGAATTCCACACTACAAAATAGGTTCTAAAACACTACCAGAAAACAGAAACTTTTTTGAAAATTATTGTTCACATCGGGAAATTACTGTTCACGCCAGAGAAAATAAAAGTTGTCAGAATTTGATGTAATTTATATGGGTAGGCTCAGAATCACTGGACGAGTAAGTTGTCCTGATGAAGTTTTGTCAAAAAGTGGCCGGAATGGCTCACACGCGTTGGAAAAGTTATTGTAGCTCGACGGAACCCTAGTTCTGGCGGCGCGTGGAGGCGCGTGAGGGACTATCTGCCGGTGCTATTGATTGTTTCCGAACAAGATGATAGTGTTGGTTTTTTCACAACACTTAACGATGAGGAGATAACGCAAATCAATCTTGAGTCGTCAACCGGTAAGACACACGGTGACTGACTTTTCTGTTCCGATGGGACTAAAATTTCTGGGGCTTGGTGGCATAAGGGCTTCGGATCCGATGGTGGTACTGGTATATGCACAGTACCACTGTAGCACAGTGATGAACCCTGGGAACAAGACGAAGTTGCCGGAAAATTGCACGGCGACGAGATCTTTCTTCCCGGATGTCGCTGGAATGACGCACATCAATCATTTTCTCACTGAAGCTCTGATACTATGTGAGAATATACGGGAGAAAAATCTATTTTTTAACAATGATACAGTAAGCCCTATATATAATACATATTCTACTCCTACTACAGATGGGACTAGGACATATTCTACTCCTACTACATATAGGACTAGAACTATTTACACATAACTATCTAACAGTAATATACACACGACGATCAAGTTTACTTAAAGATGTAATGTAAGGGCCTCCAGCTTCAAACTGATAACATAGTATAAGAAAAGAAATTGGCCTCCAGCTTCAAACGATAACATAGTATAAGAAAATAAATTATTCCAAAAATTCCATCGAGTTATCAGAATTCAGAACTACTTAATATTTGCACGGTGTAATTCAGCAGCATTACTGAATGAAACAAAGTTCCACACTTATTCTACAGCAAAAACATACTTCCACAAACATTATACATAAGAAAGGAAAGGAGACAAACATTTGACAAAAATTCCATTAACAACGTTATTTCAAACAATTCCAACAGCTTTTTGAGAATTCAATTCATTTAACTATATTTAAATTTTAACCTTTTTCCGGATTCAAATTTTAACGTTTGATGCAGAGCTCCTCTATCAAACTTAACTTTTCACTTATCACTGGTATATTTTCTTCCACAATTACTAAAAACATACAAAGGTCAAAACTCAATGTCCGGTCAAAAACAGAATGTTTTAAAACGTACTCGTATATATGTCAACTCATACAAAGCATATGCGGCGGATTTGTTAATGGTAACAACCGGCGGAACTCGAAGTGTTCGCATGTTAGTGCTTGAGTTATCTTCCACTTCAACTATCTCTGCCACCAATGAAGCCTCATTTCCACTCTAGAAAAAATAAACTCAAACATCAAATTCGCATTTACACACAATTGGTTAATCTACAACAATCGATTGTTAAATCAGAAGTTTCTAGAAGAAGATAGAGAGATCAATTACCGATTCACTGGGAACAGCCAAGTCGATGATGATTTTGTTGGTGCAATTTAGGCGATTCGAATCGGAAACTTTCTCGCATTTTTGAAGCTTTGATTTGGAGAGGATTTGTACTGCGGAAGCGTATTGAAGAAGAAAGAACAGAGTGAAGAGTATGAGAAGAACGAGCGGTTTCATTGTGGGACTTTTGATTTTTGAGTGTTAAAATTGTGAAACTGGCAATTGTCACGGCATATATAGTGTAGGGGGCACGGTTTTGGCGCGCCTGTAACTGCACCTAACGTTGGGTTTTGCAGGTAGGTCCTCTAACATTCCAGTATTTCTAAAAGAGTCCTGAAAAGTCTTTTGTATCTTCCATCTTAGCGATAACTGAAATTATAGCGATTAAATTTATTATTATCGTGAATTACGTTTTTAGTCTTACTTAAATTTTAAATAAATGCTTATGCACGCATCATATAACTAATCTCTACTATACTAATTCTTGTATAACTTGTATTTGAACTAAATGAACCTTACTCCATTTGATGAATACTAATTCGGGATTTGCTCTAACCAAAATTATTGCATTTTTTTGTAGTGATGAGCTTCTTAATTCCCTGAACTTTGCAGTACACCTGGACATTGAGGGACAGCTCAATAAAATTGTTGGCCTAAGCTAAAGTTTAATATGAGTCCTTATTTTACAAAAACAATTATATAAATTTTATTTGAAATTTATTTTTTTTAATTTTTTGAGATGCAAAGTTGTTAATATATTTTTTTATAAAATTTAACATCACCTGAGACATTATTGATCTTAGGTAATAGAACGCAATTCAATAAGTTGATAACTCTATATCAAAATAAAATTTTGATGTTTCAATATATTTGCCGCAATGTTTGAAACCTTAGAAGAAGAAAACAAATATTGCACAATATATAATTTATTTAATAGTATTCTTCAACTTAAACAAGAGATGTTGCTCGGATGGTAATCAACGTGGGGAGTTCTTGGAAGGAAGGATGCCGATGGTCTATTGGAAATAGCCTATCTACCTTATGGTAGGGGTAACGTCTGCGTACACACTACTCTCCACTTGTTGTTGTTGTATTCTTCAGCTCTTGTCTTTTATAGAACAATACTACATTTTTTGTTATTTACAGAAAATATAGCTTATCGAAAATTTAAACTCTCGAAGAAATCAAGAAAGGAAGTATAAGAGTATAATACATGTTTTCAGATGAGAGGTCAAAAGAAATGAGATTTAGACTATTGGAGATACCAAAAGGAGAGAATTTAATAGTTAATTACACATTTGTAATGAGAAATGTAAGCAATAGAAGAATAATATAGGTACTTCGCTAATGACGTTAACCGTAGAATGTAAATTACCCAAAATTTGCTTTCATATTAAGAGGTCGCTTGGTAGAGTGCATTAGAAAAAATAATGCATGCATTAGCTTTGTATATTAGTAATACTTTATTTGGTATACTTTTTCAACCTATGTATAACTAATACAAGCCGTAGTTACACACCATATTTGGTATTATCCTATGTATAGCTAATACATAGAAAACCATGGTATTAGCAATACCAAGGTTATTAATACATACATAAGTTTAGTCAAAGACATAATTGCCCCTCAAATCCCTCAAAACTTATTCCAAATACTTTCTGCTATTTTATATATGTTTATATTGTGATATTTTAATTAATTTTTCCGCGTTTGCATTCTACTATAACCAAAATAATATCATATTTAATACTAAAATTGATTTTGAATTCGTTCAAAATAAAAACTAAAGTTTTTTTATTTGTTAAATATTTACCTATTTTTTTAATGACTGGTATTTTATATTATATGTCATAGCAATTAAATTTTTCTTCCCTTTTAATTTTAATATTTCAATTAGTTTTCTCTTTTGGTTTTGTTCTCCTATAAAAAAAATTGGCTTTAGAGAGAGTAAAGAATACAACAACAACAACAACTCAGTATAATCCCACTAGTGAGGTCTGGGGAGGATAGTGTGTACGCAGACCTTACTCCTACCCTGGGGTAGAGAGGCTGTTTCCAAATGACCCTCGGCATCCTTCCCTCCAAGAACTCCCCACCTTGCTCTTGGGGTGACTCGAACTCACAACCTCTTGGTTGGAAGTGGAGGGTGCTTACCATCAGAGCAACTCACCTTGTCTCAGAGAGAGTAAAGAATGTGGAGTGTAATAAAACTGTTGCAATAAAAATAGTGCAAAAAATTAAAATATATGGAGGGTATTCTTGTAAACAATCATTTTTTTTAAAAATGATGCAATGCTTTAATACATCAAATCAAACAGTGGATAAAAAATAATCTTAGCATAACAAATGTGAGCATAACTAATTCCGACATTACTACCAGCATTACTAATACACCCTATTCAGCACTATTCTTATGTCTCTTACCAAATTATCCCTAAGAGCGTAGGGGTGATTCTTTTTCTCCAAATTTTTTGTCAAACGGTTAAATCAATCACAAAACTAAAAGTTATTTTTCCTTTGTACAAAATATTTTACTTTACTACTTTGAAATATACTTAATATATTTTTTAAAAGAAAAACTAGTCCATAAATTTATTGTTGGTAAGTTAAAGCCCCAACACCAAAAGTTATTGAGATGAATACGATCTGAACCCTTTTCCTTTAACCAAAGATTTTGAATTTAAACCCTGAAAATAGAAGAATTTTTTTTAATGGAAGTGCTTACCTTTTAATAGGTCTCAAATTCAAATATATTGAGGTCTCAATACGACTATTCGCTATGGGGTGAAAACCCAAAAAATAAAATTTTGGGGTCTAAAGTCTTTGCTTCGCCGCTTTATCCTTGTATTGGTGGAAAAAAGGGCATGACACGTGGACCATCAATGAGGTGACAAGTGTCTCTTTCAGTTGAGTCAATAAAAGAAAACGAAAATGCACCAATGAATGGGTGTTTCATCAGAAGAGAGGTACCGACCCTGATAGCTGGAAAAGAAGAAATAGGCACGGGGATGAATGAAGACCATAAAAAGGGAAGATTCATGAATCTGTTATAAATATGGAACGAGAATCGGCATTGATCTTGATTACAGGAAATCCTCATAACCGTGATAACGGGCAATCAAATCAATTAATGCCATTAACGAGCCAGAATTAAGTAGAGAAACCGTTATAATTATGTATCCTTATATAAGGACCCGTTCCTCATTTTGTATGATGATTTCAATATTTTTCAATATATGCAATCAACCTTTTACTTTATTCGATTCAAGTATTGAATTCGCAATTCTCTGAGATTAGCGTCTTTCCTAACTTTTTATTTCCTTTATTTTTCTTATTCTTTGAATTATCAAGAAAGTGAAGTAATTTTGGTTATCAGTAACCCTTTTTTTAATATTAACTTTGATCGTAAAATCTATTTTTGAGTTAAATAAATTGGTTCCATTACTGGGAATCTGATAATCTGTTCAGTTTT
>AWOL01S0052029.1:35415-46295 GCA_000715115.1 Nicotiana otophora | reverse complement strand
GGGGGGGAATCACTTTTCAAGTCTAACAGGCATATATAAAATCAAGCAATCAGGAAATGAATGTAAATATTTGGCGTCAACCTCTGTGATTAGGAAATGAAAGAGATCAGACTTCAGAATCAATCGCTTACCAACCATCCATCAAAGCCTAAAGCAGCAGCAAGCTCACTTAACCGCTCTGCATACATCTTAGCTGAGTCCTTTGATGACAGTAATTTGTTGGCAAGAAGTTTGCCTTCATCCCACTCCATGATAAATGTTCCCAATACCTTATAATAAATGAAATATAGCTCAATGGAAAAGGAATAAATGACCAGCCTGTCATGCAGAACCTTAGGTGTTGGAAGAGTAGAAAACAACTCAACATAATCGGAGAAATTAGTCAATCAATCAACTGCAACTTAACCACAAAGCAGTTGAGATCGTCTATGAATCATTTATCTCTGTTTCTCTCTATTCAGGTTCATTCAAATTATATATAACACGAGAAAGAACAAAAAGAGCACGGCGTCAAATCTGATACCTTAACTCCATGCTTGTGGGCAGTGTTAGTCCAACACGGAGGCGGCAGAGTAACCAAAGAATGCGAGAAATACACGAATACATCAATCAAATACCAATGCCATATAGCATAAGCATCTGGATTATTTCCGCCTTGTATCCATTTATCGTCAAGGTATCCTCCAGCCATATCGTGGCAAACTAGAAGCCTAGACCGTTTCGGCAGTTCACTGGCGGCGTAAGGCGGCAACTTCACAGAGGCCTTATTGAACGGGAAATGAAAAGAGTCGAAATAAGACCGCGATTCGAGCTCTTCTAGCGTCTTCAGCGGGTAAGATATCGGAATCGACGGTTCCGATGGATTAAACGGCGGAGGATCATCGGAGTGAGGTGTCGCGTGCTGATTGCCGGCCATGGGATTATTAAATTTAGAGAGCAAAAAGAAGAGAGAATCGAGAATAAATCTGAGAGAAGATAGGGTTTGGCGATGGTGGGATTTGAAGTAGGAGCGAAACGGAAATCTCATTGGAGAAGTGGAGAATCCATGTGACGGAGTGGACTAAGGAGAAGTTGACTAAGGAGTAAACGTTGGATATTTGCATTCATGTTTCTTGCTCTACTTATACAAGAAGTTCACCCGGTTGGGGAGAGATGGGGTATGGACGTATGGTTGTCACATCAACGATAAGAATTAACCTTAACTTATTAATATAAATAGACCGCGTATGTATAATACATATATAGTAATATATATAATTTATATATATTAATTAGAAAATAAATATTAAATCTGACCGGTTAAAAATTTATCAGCAAAGTTTGTGTAGAAATAACATCTGTAGGCATATAAATTTTATTAAAATTAAATTCATAAAATAATTTGGACTATATTTTAAATTCAAGATATATTGGTCCAAATAGATATTATGGGCTAATATAATTGAATTAATTATATAAGTTAAATATATATAGATTAAATAAATAAGTCTTAATCAATTGGACTAGTCCAATTAATTGGGCTAAAGTGATGAGCTCACTTCATTAAGCCCAATATGTCATCTTTCTAGAGACTCAGTTTTTTGTCACGTGTCAAATAACGTGGCACGTCAAGTCAATAGGATCATGTCACGTGTCAAAATGACAAGGCATGCCAAGCCAAATTGAATGGCCAATGAAATCGCGCAACATGTGCAAGTGACATGTTCTGGCCAATCAAATGCGGCATTGTCACACTTCAATTTGATTGGCGGAAAGAGTTTGTTCTTATCATAACTCTTCCCTCCCACAACTATAAATAGGGGTCTTCATAACCCAAAAAGGAGAACAGAAGTTATAACAAGAAGCAAGAAAGAGCTCGTGGATCAAACACTGCAAATTCCTGAACGAAGAACAAGTCAAGATTCAAGGAGTACGAGTTCAAATCAAAGTTCGTGCTAATTGAATTCAAGATCATCGTTCGTGGAAACAAATATAGATTCAAGATCAAGCTCAAAGGCCCTTGAATTTATTTACTATTGGAAAGAAGAATCAGAGGATTCATAGAGATTGTACACTCAAATATTTGAAATCAAATACTATGATTGTTGCAATATTTTTCACTCTTGATTTTATTTTCCTGACGCAATTTATTTTCTACAACATCATTTGACCACTTTTCAATATTGTTTTTGGGGAATAGCCACTATATTGGAGTATTACTAGTAGAATTTGAAGCTTCAGCTACAGGAACAGAAAAGTGATTATTTGTTAATTCTGTTCATTTATTTGCACATAAATTTTTCTTACTTAATCATGATTAATTAATATATATTTCTATTTCATTAAATCATTTAGTATTGAAATGGTATTGTGTAAACACATGACGTAGGTACTTTTTTTTTCCCAGTGAAATACGATTATTGAAATTCCTCCGCCACGGCCACAAATCTAAGGTTCAAATCAGGAGAATGAGAACTTTTTCATGGTGAAGGGTTTTCTTACTAGACCTATCTATAGCGCGAATTCAAAACCAGAAGAATGAAGAACTTTTTAATGATAATTATTTAGTTCTTTTGTGAATGTATCTGATGTGAATTTCAATTAATGATGCAAATATTGAAATATTAAGAAAATGATTGTGGACATACCGTGTGATTGAGTCTAAAAAGTTGTGGGGTCACTACTCACGGGGCATGTCTTTCCAACAAAAAGTTATGGCATATTCGATGAAACTTCAATTAACGTACACTTATCTTAGGAACTTTTCTGCTGTACTCGGCAACTGCCCAACGTAAAGGTAAACCGTAAACATAGGACAGGAAAACAGGGAAAAATTGGTAAACTTAATACTATTTAATTCTTTCTCCCATCTTTCTTCTCTTCCTTTTGTCGAGCAAAGTAAGGAATGAATTGCCTTCCTTGTATTAGTTGCCAAAGCATTATGATTTTTCGTCTTAAATTAAATGTATGTTTCGTATTTAAATTAACTAGTCTCTATAAACGTGTGTTTCACGTTATTTCCTAACAATTTCAGTCATGACCAAAAATCTTAGGTAATATTATGTGATGATCCAAAATTTTTTCTTTAAATTTAATAATTAATTTTATATTTTAAGACCTCGGAAAGAACTATTTTATCATTCATCAACTTGCGTGTGCAATCCGTATAATTTTCCAGAAAGTTTGTATGTGAAAAAGGGGATTAAAATGTGAAATAGAGCTTTAAAACTCAACTTAGTTGACTTTGGTCAACATTTTGAGCAAACGGACTCGGATCAGTATTTTGACAGTTCCGTAAGGTCCGTATCGTGATTTGGGACTTGAACGTATGCCCGAAATTTAATTTGGAGGTACCTAACTTGAATTATCGCCAATTGGCGAAAACTAGAAGCCTAAAGGCTTAAAGATTTCAAAGTTTGACTACAAATTGACTTTTATTGATATCGGGGTCGGATTCGAGTTCTGAAAATTTTCATAAGTCTGTTATATCATTTATGAATTGTCTGTCGAATTTGGTTAGAAACAGAATTGATTTGACGTGATTCGGACGTTCGGTTGTGAAAATAGAAGTTTTAAAATTTTCTTAAAAATTTCATTTGATTTGGTATCCGATTCGTAATTCTAGGTATTAAATTGGTATTTTGATAGCGCGAGCAAGTTCGTATGAGATTTTTGGACTTGTGTGCATGTTTGGTTTGAAGCCCCGAGGGCTCCGGTGAGTTTCGGATAGCCTACGGACCATTTGAACTTTGGAAAAATCTGGTATTTTCCAGTTCTGATTTTCTTAATTGCGATCGCGTGGCTTCATCCGCGATGGCGAAGGCTTGTTGAGCACTGATAAAAATTTGTACTATGCGATCGCATAGTATTGTACGCGATCGCACAGTTAGAAAAGCTAAGGCACCGTGAACGCGTGGGCAAAGCCACGTTCGCGAAGAAGGAATGAGGCAGAAATGGAAGCACCAAATTTGTGCTACGCGATCGCACAAATCAGTACGCGATCGCGTAAGGCTGAGAAAATATTTTTTGCAATCGCATGTCCATTTACGCGATCGCGTAGAGTTAATAATCCGGGCAGCCAAAATGTGCTTTGCGATCGCAAAGAATTATTCGCGATCGCGAAGAGTAAAATGAACATGGGCAAAAGTTGTTCTACGCGATCGCGAACGAATTTCCGCGATCGCGATGAGTAAAAATCTGGGCAAACAGAACTTAAGTTCTGGAAATGGGATTTCGGCCCATTGTTTACCATTTTCGATTTTGAGCTCGGGTAAGATGATTTTTGGGTGATTTTTACGGAAAAACATTGGGGTAAGTGTTCCTTATCCTATATTGATTATATTTCATGATTCCATACTCATTTACATCATGAATCCGTGAATTTATGGAAGAAAAATCAAATTTTTATAAAATCTTCGAAAAATGTAAAATGAGGATTTGAAAGCCAATTCGATGTCGGAATTTGATAAGTTTTATATGGTTGAACTCGTATCGGAACGGGTATTCGGATTTCGCGAGATTTTCCGGTTTCGAAATGTGGGTCCCACTGTTGATTTTTAAAAAGAATTTCGGATTTTTATCCGAAAAATTTATAAATTCATATGGAATTAATTGCTACGATTTGTATTGAGTATGTTGAATTGTCTATGATTAGATTTGAGGATTTCGGACACTAATTCGCGAGGCAAGGGTGTATTGAAAACTTAAATTTGGTTGCAAAGCGAGGTAAGTGTCGTGGTTAACCTTGACTTGAGGGAATAGAACCCTTAAATTATTTGTTATGTGAGATGCATGTGAATCACGTATAGGCAAGGTGATGAATGTCTATACGTAGTCAAATTAATTGTTTGCATAATTACTTGTAAAATCATAAATTATTTTAAATTATGAATGAATTATTATATTAATTGTTTCACTCATATTCCTTGTCAAATATTAATTCTTGAATTCCTGCAATACTTGTTACATGCTTATTTGACTTATGTGTCTTAATTGCTATATGACATTTAACATACTAAATATTAAACTGCATATGTTCTCCATTATTCTCATAATTAATTGCTAATTGTCATTGTTTGTTTATAAATAAATTATAATTATTGTATGCCTTAATGCTTAATAGTTTCTCATTGGGCGTGGTATTTATTGGAGTAATTTTTATTATATTTATGAGTTGTTAAAATATATTGGGGGATCAGGTTGCACGCCACAACGGAAATGAAAGTAAATATATATTGGGGGATCGGATTGCACGTCACAACAGACTTATTTAAAAGTCTATATTTGGGGGATCAGATTGTACGCCGCAACGGAATTGTTTAAAATTTATATTGGGAGAACGGGTTATATGCCGCAATAGAAACAAATTGAGGGATTGTGACTGCTGAGTTGATTTCAATTATTAATATTAATTACTGGTCTTACTAATATTTTTGTTGTTATTACTATTATTGCGTACAGGTTAAATGTAAGTAACCCGCCTTAGCCTCGTCACTACTTCGTCGAGATTAGGTTTGGCACTTACCATTATATGGGGTCGGTTGTACTGATACTACATTCTGCACTTCTTGTGCAGATTTCGGAGTTGGTCTCAGTGGCGTACCATAGACTTGCTCGGATTTTAGCTACTCAGTAGAGACTTAAGGTATAACTGCACAGCGTCCGCAGTTCTGAAGTCCCCGTCTACTTTACTTTGGTTGTGTGTTTGATTTCAGACAGTTTTATTTTATTTAGACTCTTATTTGTATCATTCTAGAAGCTCGTGCACTTATGACTCCAATTATGGGATGGTATTTAGACATCACTATTATTATGGATTATTCACTACATTTCAGACTTTACTTTCGCATTTATTTCTTTGTTATTTATTAATTTAAAATTGTTTTAAAATGGATAATATTATTCTAACGTTGGATTGCCTAGCAAGTAAAATGTTAGGCGCCATCACGGTCCCGAAGGTGGAAATTTCGGGTCGTGATAGTTAGTATCAGAGCACTAGGTTATATTGGTCTCACGAGTCACGAGCAAGCTTATTAGAGTCTGAAGGATCGGTACGGAGACGTCTGTACTTATTTCTCAGAGGCTACGAACTTTAAGAACAATATCACTTCTTTCTTATTCTGTTGTGCGATTTTATTCTATCATCGATGATTGAACATTCTATTCTTATTCTCTTTCAAATAGTGAGAACACATAATACATCTACCGATAGACAGGGACCAGAGCCCCCGGTGGCAACTATGGCTAGGGGTAGAGGTCGAGGTCGAGGTCGTGCTAGAGGCTGAGGCTGAGGCAGAGGTAGAGCTCAGTCTAGAGCTCGAGCAGCAGCACCTGTTGTAGAACCTCAGGTGGACCTTCAGGAGGAGGTTCCAGTTCAGACTATACCGGTTGGACCAGTTCAGGTTCCGGAAGGGTTCATAGCTACTCCAGTGCTTCAGGACACTCTAGTCCGTCTGGTGAGTCTTATGGAGGGCATGTCCCAGAATTGTACATTTCCAATGGCACCAGCCGTCTCATAGGCTGGGGGAGGAGCATAAACTCCCACTACTCCCGCTCCGGAACAGATAGCTCCCCAAAATCAGGCTCCAGCAGCCCCGCCAATTAGGGTAGTTCAGCCAGTTATTGCAGCACAGACCGGTGATAGGCCCGCCATGTATTTTGAGGCCTTATTGAGACTGGATAAGTTTACTAAGCTCTTTTCAGTTCACTTCAGTGGTACACCTTCTGAGGACCCACAGGATTATCTTAACCGCTGCCATGAGATACTGCGGAACATGGGTATAGTTGAGACCAATGAGGTTGCTTTTGCTGTATTTCAGATGACGGGTTCCGCCCAGAGGTGGTGGAGAGATTATACATTGACCAGACCAGTTGGATCGCCTGCACTTACCTGGGAGTAGTTCTCACAACTATATCTGGAGAAGTTCCTTCCTATCACAGTGAGAGAGGATTACCGCAAGCAATTTGAGCGTCTACAGCAGGGCAGTATGATTGTTACTCAGTATGAGTCTCGTTTTGTGGATTTATCCCATCATGCTCTCCTTTTACTACCTATTGAGGGAGAGAGAGTGAGGAGGTTTATTGAGGGACTCACTCACCCTATCAGGCTTCAGATGGCCAAGGAAATCGGAAGTGAGATTTCCTTTCAGGCGGCTGCTAATGTCACGAGGAGGATCGAGATAGTTCTTGTACATGAGAGAGGGTAGAGGTCTGAAAAGAGGCCTCGCCAGTTTGGTGGTTTCAGTGGTGCCTCGTCTGGAGGCAGGGGTAATTTTGTTATGGGTCATCCTCCCATACCGTTTTATTCAGCACTTCAAGAATCTCCCGGTGCTTCAGGGAGTCACGATCATATTATGCCTTACTCTGGGCAGCCAGCATTTAGTGCACATTCAGCTCCTATCAGTGCGTCACCACTCCAGAGTCACTACGGCAGTTATCCGGCCCTTTCGGGTCAGCTTCAGCTTCAGCAGCCACGGCATCAGGATGGGTGTTATGGGTGTGGGAACATTGGTCACATCAGGAGATATTGCCCTAGGTTGTCAAGTAACAGATCTCGGCAGGATTCTCGTGCCATCATACCGACACTGGTTGCTTCACCGCCTGCTCAGCCAGCTAGAGGTAGGGGTCAGACAGTTAGAGGTAGAGGTCAGACAATTAGAGGTGGAGGTCAGGCTGTTAGAGGTGGAGGCCAGCTAGTTAGAGGTCGTCCTAGGGACGCAGTTCAGAGTGGTGGGGCCCAGCCCCGATTTTATGCTTTTCCATCTAGGCCTGAAGCTGATTCATCTGATGTTGTGATCACAGGTATTATTCCAGTTTGCCATAGATATGCTTTAGTTCTATTTGATCCAGGATCTACTTATTCCTATGTGTCCTCCTATTTTGCTTCGTATTTGGTTGTGCCTCGTGATTCTCTGAGTACTTCTGTGTGTATCTACACCGGTGGGAGACTCTGTTGTAGTAGACCATGTCTATCGTTCATGTGTGGTTACTATTGGTAGTCTTGAGACTAGTGTGGATCTTCTACTTCTTGATATGGTAGATTTTGATGTCATCTTGGGTATGGATTGGTTGTCACCTTATCATGCTATATTGGATTGTCATACTAAGACAGTGACCCTAGCCATGCCAAGTTTACCTCGGTTAGAGTGGAAAGGAACTCCTGGTCATTCTACCAGCAGGGTTATTTCTTATATGAAAGTTCAGCGTATGGTCGAGAAAGAGTGTCTAGCCTATTTGACTTATATTTGCGATCCCAGTACGGATGTTCCTTCTATGGACTCAGTACCAATTGTTCGTGAATTTCCAGAAGTATTTCCTGCAGATTTGCCAGGGATGCCACCTGACAGAGATATTGACTTCTGTATTGATTTAGCTCCAGGAACTCAGCCCATTTCTATCCCACCATATCGTATGGCCCCGCCAGAGTTGAAAGAATTGAAGGAGCAATTACAAGACTTGCTCGATCAGGGATTCATTAGACCCAGTATCTTGCCCTGGGGTGCACCAGTATTATTTGTAAAGAAGAAAGATGGTTCAATGCGAATGTGTATAGATTATCGGCAATTGAACAAGGCTATTATCAAGAACAAGTATCCACTGTCAAGAATTGATGACTTATTCAATCAGCTTCATGGTGCCAAGGTGTTTTCAAAGATCGACTTGACGTCTGGTTACCATCAATTGAAGATTAGGGCATCCGATATCCCTAAGACAGCTTTGCGGACTCAGTATGGGCATTACGAATTCCTAGTGATGTCATTTGGTCTGACAAATGCTCCAGCAACATTTATGGATTTGATGAATCGGGTGTTCAAGCCTTATTTGGATTCCTTTGTGGTTGTGTTCATTGATGATATCTTGATTTACTCCAGCAGTCGAGAGGAGCATGGGCACCATCTTCGGAGTGTACTCTAGACTTTGAAATATAATTAGTTATATGCTAAATTTTCAAAATGCGAGTTTTGGTTAAACTCAGTTGCTTTTTTGGGGCATGTTGTATCGGCAAAAGGCATAAAGGTGGATCCTAAGAAGATTGAGGCTGTTCAAAATTGGCCTAGACCTACTTCAGTTATAGAGATCCAGAGTTTCATGGGTTTGGCAAGTTATTATCGCTGATGCGTGGAAGGGTTTTCATCTATAGCAAGCCCGTTGACCAGACTGACCCAGAAAGGTGTTCTATTTGGATGGTCAGACGACTGTGAGCTGAGCTTTCAGAAGCTTAAGACTGCTTTGACTACGACGCTAGTGTTGGTGTTACCCACAAGTTCAGGATCTTATACGGTGTATTATGATGCATCTCACATTGGGCTTAGTGTAGTATTAATGCAAGATGGCAGGGTAATTGCATATGCGTCGCGACGGTTGAAAGTTCATGAGAAGAATTATCTTATTCATGACTTAGAATTGGCAACCATTATCCACACTTTGAAGATTTGGAGACATTACCTTTATGGTGTCTCGTGTGAGGTATTTACTGATCATTATAGCATGCAATATTTGTTCAGGTAAAAAGATCTCAATTTGAGGCAGAGAAGATGGTTGGAGTTGTTCAAAGATTATGATATCACTATTTTGTATCACCCCAGAAAGGCCAATGTGATGGCTGATGCTTTGAGTAGAAAGGCTGTGAGTATGACAGTCTTGTATATATTCCGGTTGGTGAGAGACCGTTAGTTGCAGATGTTCAGACCTTGGCTAATCAGTTCGTGAGGTTAGATGTTTCGGAACCCAGTCGGGTTCTAGCTTGCACAGCCGCTCGGTCTTCTTTATATGAGCCCATCAGAGAGCGACAGTATGATGATCCTCATTTACTTATCCTTAAGGACACGGTGCTACACGGTGATGCAAACAGGTTGTTGTGGGGAAAGATGGAGTTCTGCGAATGCAGGGTCGTATTTGTGTGCCTAATGTGGATGGGTTTCGTGAATTAATTCTTGAAGAGGCCCACAGTTCCAGGTATTCTATTCATCCAGGTACCGCCAAAATGTATCAAGATTTACGGCAAAATTATTGGTGGAGGAGAATGAAGAAGGATATAGTTACATATGTAGCTCGGTGTCTGAATTGTCGGCAAGTTAAGTACGAGCATCAAAGACCTGGTGCTTTGCTTCAGAAGTTAGAAACTCCTGAGTGGAAGTGGGAACGTATCACTATGGATTTTGTTGTTGGGATCCCACGGACTCAGAGAAAATTTGACACATTTTGGGTTGGGTCATTGTGGACAGGTTGACCAAGTCAGCATATTTTATTCCGGTGGCAGTTACCTATTTTTCAGAGTGGTTAGCTGAAATTTACATTCATGAGATTGTCCACCTTCACGGTATGCCCGTTTCTATTATTTCAAATCGAGGTATGCAGTTTACCTCATACGTTTGGAGGGCTGTACAACATGAGTTAGGCACACGGGTTGAATCGAGTACATCATTTCATCCACAAATGGATGGACAGTCAGAGCACACTATTCAGATATTGGAAGATATGCTTCGCGCCTGTGTTATAGACTTTGGAGGTTCTTGGGATCAATTCTTTCCACTTGCAGAGTTTGCTTATAATAATAGCTACCAGTCGAGCATTTAGATGGCTCCATATGAGGCATTATACGGAAGACGATGTCGTTCGCCAGTTGGCTGGTTTGAACCGGGAGAGGATTGGTTATTGGGTACCGATTTGGTACAGGATGCCTTGGATAAAGTCAAAGTTATTAAGGATCGACTTCGCACAACTCAGTCTAGGCAAAAGAGTTATGCCGATCGTAAGGTTCGTAATATTGCATTCATGGTTGGAGAAAGAATATTGCTCTGGGTTTCACCTATGAAAGGTGTAATGAGGTTCGGAAAGAAGGGTAAGTTGAGCCCTAGGTATATTGGACCCTTTGAAATTCTTGAAAGGGTGGGTGAAGTAGC
>AWOL01S0052029.1:762-35185 GCA_000715115.1 Nicotiana otophora | reverse complement strand
GGCACGTGGGTTGAGTTGAGCACAATGTTTCATCCTCAGACAGACGGACAGTCAGAGCACACTATTCAGATATTGGAAGATATGCTTCGCGCCTGTGTTATAGACTTTGGAGGTTCTTGGGATCAATTCTTTCCACTTGCAGAGTTTGCTTATAATAATAGCTACCAGTCGAGCATTTAGATGGCTCCATATGAGGCATTATACGGAAGACGATGTCGTTCGCCAGTTGGCTGGTTTGAACCGGGAGAGGATTGGTTATTGGGTACCGATTTGGTACAGGATGCCTTGGATAAAGTCAAAGTTATTAAGGATCGACTTCGCACAACTCAGTCTAGGCAAAAGAGTTATGCCGATCGTAAGGTTCGTAATATTGCATTCATGGTTGGAGAAAGAATATTGCTCTGGGTTTCACCTATGAAAGGTGTAATGAGGTTCGGAAAGAAGGGTAAGTTGAGCCCTAGGTATATTGGACCCTTTGAAATTCTTGAAAGGGTGGGTGAAGTAGCATATAGACTTGCATTACCACCTAGTTTATCAGTGGTTCATCCGGCGTTCCATGTGTCTATGCTTCGAAAATATCATGGTGATCCGTCCCATGTGTTAGATTTCAGCTCAGTCCAATTGGACAAGGATTTGACTTATGAGGAGGAGCCAGTAGCTATTCTAGCTCGGCAAGTCTGACAGTTGAGGTCTAAGAGTTATCCTTCAATTCGGGTACAATGGAGAGGTCAGCCGGAAGAAGCATCTACTTGGGAGTCCAAGTCGGACATGCGGAGTAAATATCCACACTTTTCACCAACTCAGGTACTTTTCTAATTTCGTTCGAGGACGAACGTTTGTTTTAGAGGTGGAGAATGTGATGACCCAAAATATCATCTTTAAATTTAATAATTAATTTTGTGTTCTAAGACCTTGAAAAGTACTATTTTATCATTCCTCGACTTGCGTGCGCAACCCGTATAATTTTTCGGAAAGTTTTTATGTGAAAAAAAGGGATTAAAATATGAAATAGAGCTTTAAAACTCAGCTGAGTTGACTTTGATCAATATTTTGAGCAAATAGACTTAGATCGGTGTTTTGACAGTTCCGGTAGGTTCTTATCATAATTTGGGACTTGAGCGTATGCCCAGAATTTAATTTGAAGGTCCCTAGCTTGAATTATCGCCTGTTGGCGAAAACTAGAAGCCTAAAGGCTTAAAGATTTCAAAGTTTGACTACAAATTATCTTTTATTGATATCGGGGTCGGATTCGAGTTCTAAAAATTTTCATAAGTCCGTTATGTCATTTATGACTTGTCTGTCGAATTTGGTGAAAAACGAAGTTGATTTGACATGATTCGGACGTTCGGTTGTAAAAATAGAAGTTTTAAAGTTTTCTTAAAATTTTCATTTGATTTGGTGTCCGATTCGTAATTCTACGTGTTAAATTGGTGTTTTGATCATGTGAGCGAATTCGTATGAGATGTTTGGACTTGTGTGCATGCTTGGTTTGGAGCCCCGAGGGCTCGAGTGAGTTTCGGATAGCTTACAGACCATTTGAACTTTGGAACAATCTGGTATTTCCCAGTTCTGGTTTTCTTAATCGCGATCGCGTGGCTTCATCCGCGATCACGAAGGCTTGTTGAGCACTGATGAAAATTTGTACTCTGTGATCGCATAGTATTGTACGTGATCGCACAGTTAGAAAAGCTAAGGCACCGTGAACGCGTGGGCAAAGCCACGTTCGCGAAGAAGGAATGAGGCAGAAATGGAAGCACCAAATTTATGCTACGCGATCGCACAAATCAGTACGCGATCGCGTAAGGCTGAGAAAATGTTCTTTGCGATCACTTGTCCATTTACGCGATCGCAATAGAGTTAATAATCCGGGCAACCAAAATGTGCTTCGCGATCGCAAAGAATTATTCGCGATCGCGAAGAGTAAAATGAACTTGGGCAAAAATTATTCTACGCGATCGCGAACGCATTTTCGCGATCGCGATGAGTAAAAATCTGGGCAAACAGAACTTAAGTTCTGGAAATGGGATTTCGACCCATTTTCCACCATTTTCGATTTTGAACTCGGGTAAGACGACTTTTGGGCGATTGTCACGGGAAAACATTGGGGTAAGTGTTCCTTATCCGATATTGATTATATTTCATGATTCCATACTCATTTACATCATGAATCCGTGAATTTATGGAAGAAAAGTGGGAGTTTTATAAAATCTTCCAAAAATATAAAATGGGGATTTGAAAGCCAATCCGATGTCGGAATTTGATAAGTTTTATATGGTTGAACTCGTATCGGAACGGGTGTTCGGATTTCGTGAGATTTTTCAGGATTCGAGACGTGGGTCCCACTGTTGATTTTTAAAATGAATTTCGAATTTTTATCCGGAAAATTTGTAAATTTATATAGAATTAATTCCTACGATTTGTATTGAGTATATTGAATTGTTTATGATTAGATTTGAGGATTCCAGATACTAATTCGCGAGGCAAGTGTGTATTGGAAACTTAAATTTGGTTGCGAAGCGAGGTAAGTGTCGTGGTTAACCTTGACTTGAGGGAATAGAACCCTTAAATTATTTGTTATGTGAGATGCATGTGAATCACGTATAGGCAAGGTGACGAGTGTCTATACGTAGTCAAATTAATTATTTGCATAATTACTTGAAAAATCATAAATCGTTTTAAATCATGAATGAATTATTATATTAATTGTTTCACTCATATTCCTTGTCAAAAATTAATTCTTGAATTCCTGCAATAATTGTTATATGCTTATTTGACTTATGTGTCTTAATTGCTATTTGACATTTAGCATACTAAATATTAAACTGCCTATTTTCTCCATAATTTTCATAATTAATTACTATTTGTCATTGTTTGTTCATAAATAAATTATAATTATTGTGTGCCTTGATGTTTAATAGTTTCTCATTGGACGTGGTATTTATTGGAGTAATTTTTATTACATTTATGAGTTGTTAAAATATATTGGGGGATCGGGTTGCACGCCACAACGGAAATACAAGTAAATATATATTGGGGGATCGGATTGCACGCCGCAAAAGACTTATTTAAAAGTCTATATTTGGGGGATCGGATTGCACGCCCAACGGAATTGTTTAAAATTTATATTGGGGGAATGGGTTGCATGCCGCAATAGAAACAAATTGAGGGATTGTGACTGCTGAGTTGATTTCAATTATTAATATTAATTACTGGTCTTACTAATATTTTTGTTATTATTATTGTTGTTATTACTATTATTGCGTACAGGTTAAATTTAAGTAACCCGCCTTAGCCTCGTCACTACTTCGTCGAGATTAGGTTTGGCACTTACCATTATATGGGATCGGTTGTACTGATACTACATTCTGCACTTCTTGTGCAGATTTCGGAGTTGGTCCCAGTGGCGTACCATAGACTTGCTCGGATTTCAGCTACTCAGTAGAGACTTAAGGTATAACTGCACAGCGTCCGCAGTTCTGAAGTCCCCGTCTATTTTACTTTGGTTGTGTGTTTGTTTTCAGACAACTTTATTTTTTTCAGACCCTTATTTGTATCATTCTAGAAGCTCGTGCACTTGTGACTCCGGTTCTGGGATGGTATTTAGACATCGCTATTATTATGGATTATTCACTACATTTCAGACTTTACTTTCGCATTTGTTTCTTTGTTATTTATTAATTTAAAATTATTTTAAAATGAATAATATTATTTAATGTTGGCTTGCCTAGCAAGTGAAATGTTAGGCGCCATCACGGTCTCGAAGGTGGGAATTTCGGATCGTGGCATATTATTTGTTGTTATATTACATTTGTTTTATGAGATACAAAAGTGTTGTATTATGTAAGATTGTGTCCTAGATTAGGGATTAAGTGACTCATTTACAAATATAAAAGTATTGAAAATCGTTATTTAATTTTTATTAAACAAAATTAAATCAGAGAATAGATCAGTCTCATGGCGTACGAATATTTAAATTTATGCAACGATATTTATACCAGAATTCCCTAATTCAACACATATGTGATATAAATATCAGTACATATCATTTAGTTTAGATTGATATATTTGTAAATGGCAAAATCTCCTCTCATATTGAAAAACGTTTATTGTCACGTGAATCTGATTTACACGTATATATGCCGATGCATCCACCCAATCAGTATATTGTAACGACCCAACCGTTTTGACTATTAGAACCTCGTTCTTCTAAATAAGACTCCTCATATGTGCTTTTATTAATTTATGACTTGCGGGGATGGTTGGTTTCAGAATTTGGAAGTGTTTGGGTTGAAATCGGAACACTTGGTTCCTTAAGTTGGCCTTAAAAGGCCAAGTTTGACTTCGGTCAACATTTTGAGAAAACGACCTCGAAATCGGGATTTGACGGTTCCAATAGGTTCGTATGATGATTTCGGACTTGGGCGTATGTTCGAATCGAGTTTTGGATAACCCGAGAGCGTTTTGGTGCTTAATAGTGAAAATTAACTATTTGAAGGTTTAAAGTTCTTTAAATTTGGGTTGGAGTAGGTTTTAGAGTAATGGAGGTCCGTTTGGAATTCCGACTTAGAAAATAGTTTTGTATAGTGATTTAAGACTTGCACGCAAAATTTCGTGTCATTCTGAGTAGTTTAAGTATGTTTCGGCGTATTGAAAGTAAATTAAAGAACTTGAAAATTTTAAGTTGAATCAATTTGGTTTGAGGTGTGATTCTTACTTTTTATGTTGTTTTACACGTACCGAGGGTTCGAGTGAGTCTGTTTTATGATTTCTAACTTGTTGGTATATTCGGGCGGGGTCCCGGGGACTCCGAGTGTCAATCGAACGAGGCTCGGACCAAGTTGGAGATTGGGAGCCAGAACTGAAGCTTCCAGCTTCTGTCAGAATCACACCTGCGCATGGGCCAGCCGTAGGTGCGAAGGAGAGGAGCTGCCCAGCAACCGCAGATGCGAAGGAATGGGCGCACTTGCGCTTGCGCAGAAGCGAGCAATTTGTCCGCAGGTGCGGTGCCAGGCCAAAGGTGGAAATGCGCACCTGCGAGAAATTTTCGCAGGTGCAAAAGCCGCATGTGCGGTACTCCTCCGCAGGTACGAAAATTCTGTTTGGGCAGAACCTTAAAACGGACGAAGCTCAGTCCATTTTTGTTCGTTTTTCTTCCATGTTTGGGTGATTTCAGAGCTTTTTGAGAGGTGATTTCAACTAGCAATTTGGAGGTAAATTAATTCTACACACCTTGAGTTAAATACATAGATTATGAATAGATTATAACTAGTAAATCTTAGAAATCCAAAGTTTAAATGAAAAGCCTAGATTTTTATAAAGACTAGAGTTTAACCACGAAAATGGTTATGGAATTAGGTAGAAATTATATATTTGAGTTCTTGAGATTATGGGTAATGTTGTCACCGAAAATGTTTGAAATCCAGGTACGTGGGCCCGGGGTGAATTTTAGAAATTTTACCGTTTTAGTTAGGGTAATTTATTTAATAGTCTAAATTTGAATTATTGAACATGTATTAATTATTTTATATAATATTTGGATAGCTTCGGATTTTTCGGCACCAAATTGTGAATTTAACGTGACGTAGTAATCGGAAAGTGGACTTTGAGACAAGGTAAGTCTCTTGTCTAATCTTGTGAGGGAGAAATTACCCCATAGGTAATTAAATTAATAATTGTTGCTAATTGTGGGGGCTACGTACGCACGAGGTGATGGGAGTCCGTGCGTAGCTACTATTAATGCTAAAGTCCGATTAGTTTAGGGCTCCAAGCATGAATTAGTTGTGTAAATTGTATTCTTTACCGAACTAAATTATTTGATATATATTGTAAATTGTTAGGGAAGATATTAAAAGATGGAAATCTCATATGCTCAATTTTCTGTTTAAATTAATTAATTGTTAAAAGAATTTGTTCGTCCTCTCGAATTAATCTTATAATGAATATACTCTTCTTCCGGAGGTACATAAGAAAATGTCCTCCTTTCTTGTGGAGCGGGCCGAATGCCTCGGCAGGATATATACATCTATGGATCGCACCGCGCGTCCCTCAACAGTGTACACGATACTCTGGATCGGGCCGTACGATCTCGACAGAAATCGTGCCTAATAATAATAATAATTACTCGATACTTTGCTATTTTTAATTGCAGCTTGTAAATTTAAATAACAGACTTAGAATTGTTGCATATGAAGGAATTTAATTAATAAATTAAAAATTATTAAAATTTAAAGAATTAATTATCTCTGCTTGTTAAGGAAATTATTGTTATTCCTGTAAATTAGGCTAATTGATAAATTGAAAATTTATTGAAATTGAAGGAGTTTTATTATTTCTGCTGGTCAAAAACAATCATTGTAAATTCTATAAATCATGTCGATCTAGATATTGTTATTTTTATTTTATTTATTATTATTGACTCTTAATGAGTGTCAAAGTAGGCTATCTCATCTCTACCTCTTTGAGATTAGGCTTGACACTTACTGGGTACAAGTTATTGTTTGTACTCATGCTGCACTTACTGCACATTTTATTGTGCAGGTACATATATGTCTAGCGGCCTTGTGGGCGCAGAGGTGTGGTTAATAAGTATGGGGACATAGGTGAGCTGCATTCTGTATTACGATTCGCAGCCAATAGAGTCTCATTCAGAGTTATTATATTTTCTTGTCTAATTTATATTATGGACAAATGCTGTATTTTATTCTTAATTCCCTAGTAAAAACTCATGCACTTGTGATACCGATTTTTGGAAATGGTTGTGAATTGTTTAGAAATTTAGTTGCTAAAAATATTTATCATTTACTCTATGAGTTTTATCTATATTATTTCATTGAAGAAATTTTGATTTCAAAAATACTAAAATGGGTAATTAAGCTAAGTATGTATTGTTGGCTTGCCTGACAGCGGTGTCTGGCACCATCACGACCTTAAAGAATTTTAGGTCGTGACAACATGGTATCAGAGCACTAGGTTCACTTAGGTCTCACGAGTCATGAGCAAGTCTAGTAGAGTCTTGCGGATCGGTACAGAGACGTCTGTGCTTATCTTCGAGAGTCTACATGGTTGTTATGAATGCTTCCCTTTTTGATTCCTCATCGTGCGATTTGATTCCTTTGAGGCTTATTCCTTCATTTCCTTCCTATTCAATCTTATGCGGCGTGAAGCGCTTGTTATAAATTTTGATCGAGAAAATTTTTAATGGTACTACAGATGTAGTGTAGGATGCTTCTCCCTGTATAATTAATTGGGCTATTGTCGTCGCATTACGGAAGGTCGCTCTGTCG
This sequence comes from Nicotiana otophora, assembly GCA_000715115.1. NCBI lineage: Eukaryota > Viridiplantae > Streptophyta > Magnoliopsida > Solanales > Solanaceae > Nicotiana > Nicotiana otophora. The sequence continues at coordinate 27,902 of AWOL01S0052029.1, read as the reverse complement.
TTTCATACTAAGTATCACTACTACCTAAAGTTTTGAGATTTTGCATTGATTGTTATGATGATTCGTGCATTGTTATCGCACAGTGTTTATGTAATGGTAGAATGCATGTCTATGTGTCAGGGCAGTAAACGACTTGAAAGAATATTTTTCTCAGTACATGATTCAGAGGTTCCATATTTTAATTCCAGCAGAGAAAAAGCAATCGGACTATGAATGTTCAGGTTCGGGGTTGATGGCGTAACGAAGTTTGATATTTTCGAGCGTGGTAGAGTTCTCAATTGTGATGTGATGTCATCGCCTTGTTAAATGCGTTAAGGTTCGCTGGTATTATGGTCTTCTTCAACTCGCCTTCACGGCGGGGTGTTAGGAATTGGTGTAGGGGAAGCAATTGTTAGAGATCGCGGTGTGCAGTGGTTTAGGATCGAAGCAATGTTCCTAGTATTGATGGCTCGAGAAGGATGATCCTCGGAAAGGTTTAAATCTAGTAACGACCTATTGGTTCAAGTGCTACAGAGACGGATTTTTAGTTAATGCAATAACTGGACAGTAAAGGATGAGGAAGGACATGTGGAAGGTGTCTTGTGGTGGTAGATTTCGAGAAGGCCAAGTGTAAGAAAACATAAGTCGAGTAGTTGCTTAAAGGAGATGGTTGACCAAAGTGGGAGAGTAGCAAGGTAGCACATGGGTTACGTGGTAGGATGATTACACGTCTTGAGGAAAGTTTGAAGTGATTTGGGATTTAGGATGGACAGTGACTAGGTCTACGAACTTAAGTTGTAATATTAGCTGCTATATTGAGGAAGATTGGATACAACATGAGGGAGTTGCTTAATATGAAGAGGGATGCAACACGACTTTGGGTTAGAATGTATCATCGCACCTTTAGTTGAGGTCAACAAGGAGTGAACAGACTGGTAGAGCTGATGAACAAGCACGAGCTCAGGATGGTTTATTGGTTTCGTGGTAATAATACTCGGTGCAGCATTGTTGGAGGATGTCAGCATGGAATTTCCACAGGTGGAATATCTCCTATGAGCAGGTTAGCGGTTTCGTGGTATTGATGTAGCTTCTACGAGGAATTTTACTGACTATCCAGTAAGAGGTCAAGTATGTGAATGTGGCTTGTGATTCAGAATGTTCATGGAATGTTTAACATAAGGATTCCGAGGAATTTGGTGGGTCGATTATGGGAGATTGTGTCAATGGGGGATAAGGAGTCTTGGTGGGTTCCAGAGTTATGTAATTGTAGCTTCAAGCTAAGTGGGAGATCCCCACCGTCTATAATTGGATTGCATGGTTGTCTATTTGTGAGGTTTTCGGTTATCGGTGTATTGGTGTGTCCTTTCAACTAAGGAAAGAAAACATCAGTAGTAATTTGAGCAAAGGATTTGAGGAATGTGTGCTTTGGCCTTATCGACTCATATTCAGGTTTTGGGGAAGACTCAGAGTCTATGCTTCGTGTTGATGTGAAGTACAAGGAAGGTGATTCGGTCGGGTGCTTCTTTGAGAGAGTGTTCAACTGCTAGCTGAGCCTTGGAGATGATTATATTCGGGACCAGGTCGGAATGGGTGATTCTCAATATTGGTCCTAGTGGATTCAAAATGTTAAAGTGTGGTGCCTAAGGAGTTCGAGCCTGTAGTATGGTTAAGTATCGAGCTTTTGTAGCAGATTTTGAAAAGGGTTTGGGGTGTTCTATGCTATCTTCAGGTTGTGGTGTAACATTAGAGGAACGGAAGAAAATAACTTCAGATTCATAAAATAAGTATCAGAATGGGTGTACCAGTTGAAGATGTAAAAGTGTGCACAAGAAGGGGTAAGAGCTGATTAGTGGGTTTTGAAATAGTGTGGTCTCGTGAAATAAGGTCACTCGGGATGAGTGCGGATTTGAGTTCGTGATATAATGAATGGAGCTATTATTATTTCTAAGGCAAGCTGAGAATAAATTGAGAAAAGACGGGTCGGCTAACAATGGATGAATCGGCATGATAGTGGCAATGATTAGTTCCTTCAGCGCATTGAGTTATGCGAGTGATTTGTTGCGGTACGTGCGAGGCTTGACGACCGCCGTAATTGATTTTATTTGGAGGAATTCAAGTATTATGGCATGTTATGTGTAGAGGGATCCCGGAGGAGTTATGGTGGTTTAGACCACTACTTGAGGCTAGTATTTTCTGCGGATATGGGAATTCAGTCACGTGTTGCAATGGTTCTCTTTAAATGAGTCAAGTAGAAGGTTTCTATATGATAAAGTGTTTACCCTATTAGTGATTCGGGAGTTATGATGGAATTCTCATACTCCTGCGCATTTACGTGATTAAGTGCATTAAGTAGCATGAGCTTCGAAAGTTGAGGATTCAAGATTTCGGTTCGGTGTTGACAAGGATGTCATGAGCTTGGATAAGCAGGAAAAGAATTTAGATGTTTAAAGTAAGATGGTATTGTTTTCAGCATCACCTAAGGTCGATGTCAGGTGTAAGAGACCTTGTGTATTAATTTGTAGATTCTTGATATGCTTTACAACATTAGTGTGACCGGTGGCATGGATGTGCAGACTTGTTATCTGGTGCGGAAGGTCGTGGGAGCGTGTCCCACAGAAAGATTATGTAAGAGTGGCATGTAGTCACTTGATTGAGTGGAGGTTAAAACCAAGTATGAAGATTATGGTAATATCGCTGATTCGAGAATTTATGCCTGGAGGGCGCTCGGTTCATTTGGTTGTGGACAGTGGAAGTTTGTTCTGGTTATGATGGTTGTTCTTGTGTGTTATGGGAAAATGGTTATTATGCATCCTTGAAAGGTTATTAGTCTAGTACGATGCAATCAGAATTGGCTTGAGGTCTGTGGATGAATTTAAATGTGAATACGAGCTCTATATCAGGCCGGATGTGTTCATTTCAACATAAGCGCTCCCTATGGAGGAGTATTCGGACGTTGGATGTCGTTGCGTCGTCGGTTACTTCATGTAATACTATATTGTGCTGTGTGAGTTGTGAAACGACTTGATAAATTTCTTATGTGTTAAGGTTTCGTGTAGCGATGGTGTTATGTGAGCAGGATGGATCTCGAGATTCAGATAATATATCGCACCTTAGTTGTGCTCGCGTTTTGTAGCGTATGGCACTGTCGGTCCTCCCAGGGATGGTATTATGCACTTAGCGTGCTTGTGTCCGATATTCGGATATTTTGCAGTAATGAGAATTCTAGCTCGATAAGTATTTCCTTATAGATTCTTTTGTACGGATCGGGTGGCACGCCGCCACGGGTATGTTGTTTGGATCGGGTTGCACGCCGCAACAGTGTGATATTGAGTACAGTCCCCTATATTCTATTTTGTGTGTTTTGTATCCCATTTTCTGAGAAAGGTTCACGACACCTTTTAAGTTGTTTAATTAGTCATGTGGGTTGAGTAATCCTTTTCAGAGTTCGTTTTCCTTATGTATCGCAATCGAGTCCGTAGCTTATTAGCTCATTGTGGCGTCATATGAGGCTTTTTGCCGTGTCTGAGGTGGCTTATTGCCTGAGTAGCTCATGCTGGGGGAGACGAGATTATTGGATCCGAGATCAGTGTGATCGCATTATATGAAGTATAATAAAGAGCAAATACCATTATTTGGTTATAATGGGGGTGATGATTCTAGTCAGGAGGAGAGACTCAATGATTTGTCGATTCGGCAGTTGGTTATGAATTTCTGCACATTTCTTCCCTCGTGGAAGAATTGCAAAAGTTGGAACAGGACTTATATGTATCATGAGGTGTGTTGTGAACATCAGATTCGTGGAATTTTGGCTATTGTTATCGGAGGATGTTATTCTGATCATGTGAATGATGCGCTGCATGGTCTAAATTCAACAAAGGTATGCAATCCATTATTGGGGAATCGTGTAGTGATTGATACAATGTTCGTAGGTTGGAAACATGCATGATGGAGAATTATGGATACTAGAATTGGGCTCTAAGGTTTAATTGCCTAAATAAAGGGGAGAATCTTCAGATTTGGCTCGAGCTAATGTGCTCAATTGGGTGTGGTAGAACGGGTAGGTGCTCGAAGTGTTAAACTGTGATTTTGGACAACTCCAGAACAGTCCTTAGCACGTTCGAGGACAAACGTATATTTAAGTGGGAGAGAATGTAACGACCAAACCGGTCGTTTTGACTGTTATAACCCCGTTTCCCCAAATAAGACTCCCCGTATGTGCTTTTATTAATTTATGACTTGCGGGGATGGTTGGTTCGAAATTTGGAAGTGTTCATATTGAAATCGGAACATTTGGTTCCTTAAGTTGGCCTTAAAAGGCCAAGTTTGACTTCGATCAACATTTTGTGAAAACGACCTCGGAATCGGGTTTTGACGGTTCTAATAGGTTCGTATGATGATTTCGGACATGAGTGTATGTTCGAATCGGGTTTTGGATAATCCGGGAGCGTTTTGGCGTTTAATAGTAAAAATTAACTATTTGAAGGTTTAAAGTTCTTTAAATTTGGGTTGGAGTAGGTTTTGGGGTAATGGAGGTTCGTTTGGAATTCCGAGTTTGGGAATAGTTCCGTATAGTGATCTAAGACTTGCACGCAAAAATTCGTATCATTCCGAATAGTTTAAGTATGTTTCGGCGTATTGGAAGTAAATTAAAGAACTTGAAAATTTTAAGTTGAATCAATTTGGTTTGAGGTGTGATTCTTAGTTTTGATGTTGTTTTACACGTTACGAGGGTTCGAGCGAGTCCGGTTTATGATTTCAAACTTGTTGGTATGTTCGGGCGGGGTCCCGGGGACCCCGAGTGTCAATCGGACGAGGCTCAGACCAAGTTAGAAATTGGGACCAAAACTGAAGCTTCCAGCTTATGTCAAAATCGCACCTGCGCATGGGCCAGCCGCAGGTGCGAGCTCACAGGTGCGAGCCATAAGCCGCAGGTGCGAAGGAGAGGAGCTGCCCAGCAACCGCAGGTGAGAAGGAATGGGCGCACCTGCACTTGCGCAGAAGCGAGCAATTTGTTCGCAGGTGCGGTGCCATACCAAAGGTGGAAATGTGCACCTGCGAGAAATTTCCGCTGGTGCGAAAGCCGCATGTGCGGTACTCCTTCGCGAGTGCGAAAACCCTGTTTGGGCAGAACCTTAAAACAGACGAAGCTCAGTCCATTTTTGTTTGTTTTTCTTCCATGTTTGGGCGATTCAGAGCTTTTTGAGAGGAGATTTTAACTAGCATTTTGGAGGTAAGTTAATTCTACACACCTTGAGTTAAATACATAGATTATGGGTAGATTATAACTAGTAAATCTTAGAAATCAAAGGTTTAGATGAAAAATCTAGATTTTTATAAAAACGAGATTTTAACCACGAAAATAGTTATAGAATTGGTAGAAATTATATATTTGAGTTCTTGAGATTATGAGTAGCGTTTTCATCCGAAAATTTCAAGAATCCGGGCACGTGGGCCCAGGGTGAATTTTAGGAATTTTACCGTTTTGGTTAGGATAATTTATTTAATAGCCTAAATTCAAATTATTGAACATGTATTATTTATTTTATATAATATTTGGATAGCTTCGGAGTTTTCGGCACCGAATTGTGAATTTAACGTGACGTAGTAATCGGAAAAGTGGACTTTGAGACAAGGTAAGTCTCTTGTCTAATCTTGTGAGGGAGAAATTACCCCATAGGTAATTAAATTAATAATTGTTGCTAATTGTGGGGGCTACGTACGCACGAGGTGATGGGAGTCCGTGCGTAGCTACTATTAATGCTAAAGTCCGAGTAGTTTAGTGCTCCAAGCATGAATTAGTTGTGTAAATTATATTCTTTACCGAATTAAATTATTTGATATATATTGTAAATTGTTAGGGAAGATATTAAAAGATGAGAATCTCGTATGCTCAATTTGCTGTTTAAATTAATTAATTGTTAAAAGAATTTGTTCGTCCTCTCGAATTAATCTTATAATGAATATACTCTCCTTCCGGAGGTGCATAAAAAAATGTCCTCTTTACTTGTGGAGCGGGCCGAACGCCTCGGTAGGATAGATGCATCTATGGATCGAGCAGCACATCCCTCAGCAGTGTGCACGACACTCTGGATCGGGCTGTACGATCTCGGCAGAAATCGTGCCTAATAATAATAATAATTACTCGATACTTTTCTATTTTTAATTGCCGCTTGTGAATTTAATTAACAGATTGAAAATTGTTGCATTTGAAGGAATTTATTTGATAAATTAGAAATTGTTGAAATTTAAATAATTAATTATCTATGCTTGTTAAGGAAATTATTGTTATTCCTGAAAATGAGTCTAATTGATAAATTGGAAATTTATTGAAATTGAAGGAGTTTTATTATTTCTGTTGGTTAAAGAAAATCATTGTAAATTCTATAAATCATGTCGATCTAGATATTGCTATTTTTATTTTATTTATTATTATTGACTCTTAGTGAGTGTCAAAGTCAGCCATCTCGTCTCTACCTCTTCGAGATTAGGCTTGATACTTACTGGGTACATGTTGTTTTTTGTACTCATGCTGCACTTGCTGCACATTTTATTGTGCAGGTACATATATGTCTAGCGGCATTGTGGGCGCAAAGGTGTGGTTAATAATTGTGGGGACATAGGTGAGCTGCATTCTGTATTACGATCCGCAGCCAACAGAGTCTCCTTTAGAGTTATTATATTTTCCTGTCTAATTTGTATTCTGGACAGATGATGTATTTTATTATTAATTTCTGAGTAAAAGCTCATGCACTTGTGACACCGAGTTTTGGGAATGGTTGTGATTTATAAAACAATTTAGTTGCTAAAAATATTTAATATTTAATCTATGAGTTTTATCTTTAGTATTTCATTGAAGAAATTTTGATTTCAAAAATACTAAAATGGGTAATTAAGCTAAGTATGTATTGTTGGCTTGCCTGACAGCGGTGTCTGGCACCATCACGACCTTAAAGAATTTTAGGTCGTGACAACATGGTATCAGAGCACTAGGTTCACTTAGGTCTCACGAGTCATGAGCAAGTCTAGTAGAGTCTTGCGGATCGGTACAGAGACGTCTGTGCTTATCTTCGAGAGGCTACATGGTTGTTAGGAATGCTTCCCTTTTTGATTCCTCATCGTGCGATTTGATTCCTTTGAGGCTTATTCCTTCATTTCCTTCCTATTCAATCTTATGCGGCGTGAAGCGCTTGTTATAAATTTTGATCGAGAAAATTTTTAATGGTACTACAGATGTAGTGTAGGATGCTTCTCCCTGTATAATTAATTGGGCTATTGTCGTCGCATTACGGAAGGTCGCTCTGTCGTTTCATACTAAGTATCACTACTACCTAAAGTTTTGAGATTTTGCATTGATTGTTATGATGATTCGTGCATTGTTATCGCACAGTGTTTATGTAATGGTAGAATGCATGTCTATGTGTCAGGGCAGTAAACGACTTGAAAGAATATTTTTCTCAGTACATGATTCAGAGGTTCCATATTTTAATTCCAGCAGAGAAAAAGCAATCGGACTATGAATGTTCAGGTTCGGGGTTGATGGCGTAACGAAGTTTGATATTTTCGAGCGTGGTAGAGTTCTCAATTGTGATGTGATGTCATCGCCTTGTTAAATGCGTTAAGGTTCGCTGGTATTATGGTCTTCTTCAACTCGCCTTCACGGCGGGGTGTTAGGAATTGGTGTAGGGGAAGCAATTGTTAGAGATCGCGGTGTGCAGTGGTTTAGGATCGAAGCAATGTTCCTAGTATTGATGGCTCGAGAAGGATGATCCTCGGAAAGGTTTAAATCTAGTAACGACCTATTGGTTCAAGTGCTACAGAGACGGATTTTTAGTTAATGCAATAACTGGACAGTAAAGGATGAGGAAGGACATGTGGAAGGTGTCTTGTGGTGGTAGATTTCGAGAAGGCCAAGTGTAAGAAAACATAAGTCGAGTAGTTGCTTAAAGGAGATGGTTGACCAAAGTGGGAGAGTAGCAAGGTAGCACATGGGTTACGTGGTAGGATGATTACACGTCTTGAGGAAAGTTTGAAGTGATTTGGGATTTAGGATGGACAGTGACTAGGTCTACGAACTTAAGTTGTAATATTAGCTGCTATATTGAGGAAGATTGGATACAACATGAGGGAGTTGCTTAATATGAAGAGGGATGCAACATGACTTTGGGTTAGAATGTATCATCCCACCTTTAGTTGAGGTCAACAAGGAGTGAATGGACTGGTACAACTGGTGAACGAGCACGAGCGCAGGGTGGTTTATTGGTTTTGTGGTAATAATACTCGGTGCAGCATTGTTGGAGGATGTCAGCATGGAATTTCCACATGTGGGATATATTTTGTGAGAAGGTTAGCGGTTGCGTGGTGTTGATGGAGCTTTTACGAAGAATATTACTGACTATCCAGTAAGAGGTCAAGTATGTGAACGTGGCTAGTGATTCAGAATGTTAATGAAATGTTTAACTTAAGGATTCTGAGGAATTTGGTGGGTCGATTATGCGAGATTGTGTCAATGGTGGATAAGGAGTCTTGGTGGGTTTCAGAGTTATGTAATTATAGCTTCAAGCTAAGTGGGAGAGCCCCACCGTCTACAATTGGATTGCATGGTTGTCTATTTGTGAGGTTTTCCGTTATCGGTGTATTGGTGGGATGTTTCAACTAAGGAAAGAAAATATCAATGGTAATTTGAGCAAAGGATTTGGGGAATGTGTGCCATATTTGGCCTTATCGATTCATATTCAAGTTTTGGGGAAGACTCAGAGTCTATGCTTCGTGTTGTTGTGAAGTACAAGGAAGGTGATTCGGTCGGGTACTTTTTTGAGAGAGGGTTCAACTGCTAGCAGAGCCTTGGAGATGATTATATTCGGGACCAGGTCGGAATGGGTGATTCTCAAAAATGGTCCTAGTGGATTCAAAACGTTAAAGTGTGGTGCCTAAGGATTTCGAGCCTGTAGTATGGTTAAGTATCGAGCTTTTGCAGCAGATTTTGAAAAGGGTTTGGGGTGTTCTATGTTATCTTCAGGTTGTGGTGTAGCATTAGAGGAACGAAAGAAAATAACTTCGGATTCATAAAAGAAGTATCAGAATGAGTGTACCAGTTGAAGATGTAAAAGTGCGCACAAGAAGGGGTATGGGATGATTAGTGGATTTTGAAACAATGTGGTCTCATGAACTAAGGTCACTCGGGATGAGTGCGGATTTGAGTTCGTGATGTAATGAATGGAGCTATTATTATTTCTAAGGCAAGTTGAGAATAAATTGAGAAAAGACGGGTTGGCTAACAATGGTTGAATCGGAATGGTGGTGGCAATGATCAGTTCCTTCAGCACATTGAGTTATGCGTGAGATTTGTGGCGGTACGTGCGAGGCTTGACGGCCGCCGTTATTGATTTTATTTGGAGGAATTCAAGTATTATGGCATGTTGTGTGTAGAGGGATCCCGGAAGAGTTATGGTGGTTTAGACCACTACTTGAGGCTGTCACACCCCTTTTATGCCCCCAAAAGATATTGTGTGTCATATGGATTGTTGTGGGTTAAAGAGTTTTTCCAATTAAAGTGACAAATTTGAGTAGGGATTATTTTATTTACAGAGTCGCCACTTGGAATTGATTGTTTGCCGGTGTTCCAAGTCACCTTTTATTTGAATCCCTAGTCAAAGGAAGGTTTGACTCCTTTATTATTGGTCTGCGAGAACAAAGTTCGGGTAACGAATTCTGTTGACCGGGGAGAAGGTGTAAGGCATTCCCCGAGTCCCGTGGTTCTAGCACGGTCGCTTTATTGACTAGAATTTGGCTTGAATAAATTTTGGATAAACTATGATTTATTAGTTTTCATGTTTTATCTATCCGCTTTTAATTATTAAAATATGGAATTATCTTTGAAACGAATCACGTGTGTGAATCCGTTTTATTTATTGTGCCAAAATCATATCACGCGTACGTGTACACAATTAATAGCATTTTATTATATTAAGATTGTTTTGGTTAAAGTTGCGCGAACACATACTTCGATTTTAATTTTGGAAAATCACAATTATATCACTTGAACGTATACATAATCGCGATAAACTAATTAAAAGCGCGCCTAAAGCAACTATAAGGATGTTCATTATTCTTCCTAAACTTTGAGATTATTGTGAGGCCATGACTTATGAATCAAATATTATTGTGGGAGAGATGGTATATGATTGTGATATTATTGGGTTGGACAAAGTCTATTTTGGACCATACTACTTTAAATCATAACTTAAATGTAAAGTCCAACAATTCTCAATTTTAGAATCACTTCTCCATGGCCTACAAATCTTTATCTATGGCCCAATTCTAGTTTCAATCTATTTAGAAAATGAATCATGCTAAATTCCATACTCACAATCATAACTTACTCATACTAGGAGACAAAATTAAAGCAACCAACTTCTCATACTAAACTCAAGCAAGAAACGAGAATATGACGTTTACTAACACAAAAATATTTACTGTATTGAAACAAATTAGCTAGATTCAAAATGCTACAAAGCTCATGTCGCACAAACAACAACCTTCCAACGCATTAGGCAGCCAAACAACACAGATAAAATAAAACAAGTGAGCAATTCAAGATCCGTGTGTCCAAGCAGAAATTAGTAACTTGCAATTAAAGCAAGTATTATAAACATTTGAAATCATTAAAAAGAGACTAGATAAGGTTAAAAATGAACCTCAAAGCCTTCCAATATATTGATAAGGGAACTTGTGCAGCAAATCGCCTATTAAGTAAATGGAATGTGAAACCATCGCCGTCGACCTCGAACGGAACCTCACTGCAACCTCAAAGCTCGGCTGAAAGTTTTAGAGAAGTGGCTCGTTTTTAGCTAGAGTTTGGTGTATTTTTACTGGTTTTTGGGCCTGATTTGAGACTATTTCAAGATGGTTTTAAGAGCTGGTGTCTGGAGGGGTTTTAGAGGGGGTTAAGCTGCTGCGTTTTGAAAGTTTCATGTGGCTTTTTGAGCTGGTTCGGGGTCAGTTTTCAGCTCGTTTTTGGAGTTGATTAAGGACTGTTTGGTGGCTGAATTTGCAGCTGGTTTCACCTCAGTTTTGGGGCTGGAGTTTGGACGTTTTTTAGCTCTCTTTTCAACTCGTTTTTGGGCTAATTTTGAGGGAGTTTTGGGGTGTTTTCATGGTTGTTTCAAGGCTGTTTTCAGGTGGGTTTGGGGGTGGATTTCCAGCTCGTTTTTGGGGGTGTTGAACTGGAGAAAAGTGACTGTTTTGGGGTGTTATCGGCAGCTGTGGGTGGACTGGTTTTCAGCTCGTATTTTGGGCTGTTTTTAGCTCGTTTTTGAGTTGTTTTGAGGGAGTTTTGGGGCTGGATTTCCAGCTCGTTTTTGTTGCTGGTTCCTCTCCTTTTTTATGTGTTATGTGTGTGTTTTACAGCTAAAAATAGGGTATGGGGTTTGTGATAGGAGACAAGCATGGGAGACAAGGAGTGGGGAACAATGGAGAGAGTAGGGAGCAAAGTGTGGGGGGACAAGCATAGGGGACAAAGTATGGGGGACAATCAAGGGGGACAAAGAAAAGTTGAGTGGGAACACGCCTCGGAAGCGGGAAATATTCAAGCACGGTCAAAAATTAGGTGCTCACAGAGGCCAGTACTTTTTGCGAATATGGGAATTCAGTCACGTGTTGCAATAGTTCTCTTGAAATGAGTTAAGTAGAAGGTTTCTATATGATGAATTGTTTACCCTATTAGTGATTCGGGAGTTATGATAGAATTCTTATACTCCTGCCCATTTGCATGATTAAGTGCATTAAGTAGCATGAGATTCGAAAGTTGAGGATTCAAGATTTCGGTTCGGTATTGACGAGGATGTCATGAGCTTGGATGAGTAGGAAAAGGATTTAGATGTTTAAAGTAAGATGGTATTATTTTCGGCATCACCTAAGGTCGATGTCAGGTGTAAGAGACCTTGTATATTGATTTGTGAATTCTTGATATGATTTACAATATTAGTGTGACCGGTGGCATAGATGTGCAGAGTTGTTACCTGGTGCGGAAGGTCGTGGGAGTGTGTCCCACGGAAAGATTGTGTAAGAATGGCATGTAGTCACTTGATTGAGTAGAGATTGAAACCAATTATGAAGATTGTGGTAATATCGCTGATTCGAGAATTTATGCCTGGAGGGCGCTCGGTTTATTTGGTTGTGGACTGTGGAAGTTTGTTCTGGTTATGATGGTTGTTCTTGTGTGTTATGGGAAAAGTGGTTATTATGGATCCTTGAAAGGTTATTAGCCTAGTACGGTACGATCAGAATCGGCATGAGGTCTGTGGATGGATTTAAATGTGAATACAAGCTCTATATCAGGCCGGATGTGTTCATTTCAGCATAAACGCTCCCTATGGAGGAGTATTCGGACGTTGGATGTCGTTTCGTCGTCGGTTATTTCATGTAATACTATATTGTGCCGTGTGAGTTGTGAAATGACTTGATAAATTTCTTATGTGTTAAGGTTCCGTGTAGCGATGGTGTTATGTGAGCAGGATGGCTCTCGAGATTCAGATAATATATCGCACCTTAGTTGTGCTCGCGTTTTGTAGCGTATGGCACTGTCGGTCCTCCCAGGGATGGTATTATGCACTTAGAGTGCTTGTGTCCGATATTCGTATATTTTGTAGTAATGAGAATTCTAGCTCGGTAAGTATTTCCTTATAGATTCTTTTGTACGGATCGGGTGGCACGCCGCCACGGGTATGTTGTTTGGATCGGGTTGCACGCCGCAACAGTGTGATATTGAGTACAGTCCCCTATATTCTATTTTGTGTGTTTTGTATCCCATTTTCTGAGGAAGGTTCACGACACCTTTTAAGTTGTTTAATTAGTCATGTGGGTTGAGTAATCCTTTTCAGAATTCGTTTTCCTTATGTATCGCAATCGAGTCCGTAGCTTATTAGCTCATTGTGGCGTCATATGAGGCTTTTTGCCGTGTCTGAGGTGGTTTATTGCCTGAGTAGCTCATGCTGGGGGAGACGAGATTATTGGATCCGGGATCAGTACGTTCGGATTATATGAAGTATAATAAAGAGCAAATACCATTATTTGGTTATAATAAGGTGATGATTCTATTCAGGAGGAGAGACTCAATGATTTGTCGACTCGTTAGTTGGTTATGAATTTCTACACATTTCTTCCCTCGTGGAAGAATTTCAAGAGTTGGAACAGGACTTATATGTATTATGAGGTGCGTTGTGAACATCAGATTCGTGGAATTTTGGCTATTGTTATCAGAGGATGTTATTATGATCATGTGAATGATGCAGTACATGGTCTAAATTCAACAAAGGTATGCAATTCGGTATTGGGGCATCGTGTAGTGATTGATACAGTGTTCGTAGGTTGGAAACAGGCATGATGGAGAATTCTGGATGTTAGAATTGGGCTCTAAGGCTTAATTGCCTAAATAAAGGGGAGAAACTTCAGATTTGGCTCGAGTTAATGTGCTCTATTAGGCATGGTAGCAAGGGTAGGTGCTCGAAGTGTTAAACAATGATTTTGGACAACTCCGGAACAGTCCTTAGCACGTTCAAGGACGAACGTAAATTTAAGTGGGAGAGAATGTAACGACCCAACCGGTCGTTTTAACTGTTAGAACCCTATTCCCCTAAATAAGACTCCTTGTATGTGCTTTTATTAATTTATGACTTGCGGGGATGGTTGGTTCGGAATTTGGAAGTGATCGGATTGAAATCGGAACACTTGGTTCCTTAAGTTGGCCTTAAAAGGCCAAGTTTGACTTCGGTCAACATTTTGAGAAAACGATCTCGGAATCGGGATTTGACAGTTCCAATAGGTTCGTATGATAATTTGGGACTTGGGCGTATGTTCGAATCGGGTTTTGGATAACCCAAGAGTATTTTGGCGCTTAATAGTAAAAATTAACTATTTGAAGGTTTACAGTTCTTTAAATTTAGGTTGGAGTAGGTTTTGGAGTAATGGAGGTCCATTTGGAATTCTGAGTAGTTTAAATATGTTTCGACGTATTGGAAGTAAATTAAAGAACTTGAAAATTGTAAGTTGAATTAATTTGGTTTGAGGTGTGATTCTTAGTTTTGATGTTGTTTTACACGTTCCGAGGGTTCGAGCGAGTCCGTTTTATGATTTCAAACTTGTTGGTATGTTCGGGCGGGGTCCCGGGGACCCCGAGTGTCAATTGGACGAGGCTCGGACCAAGTTGGAAATTGGGAGCCAGAACTAAAGCTTCCAGCTTCTGTTAGAATCGCACTTGCGCATGGGCCAGCCGCATGTGCGAGCCATAAGCCGCAGGTGCGAAGAAGAGGAGTTGCCCAGCAACCGCAGATGCGAAGGAATGGGCGCACCTGTGCTTGCGCAGAAGCGAGCAATTTGTCCGCAGGTGCGGTGCCAGACCAAAGGTGGAAATGCGCACCTATGAGTAATTTCCGCAGGTGCGAAAGCCGTATGTGCGGTTCTCCTCCGCGAGCGCGAAAAACCCGTTTGGGCAGAACCTTAAAACGGACGAACCTCAGTCCATTTTTGTTCGTTTTTCTTCCTTGTTTGAGCGATTTCAGAGCCTTTTGAGAGGAGATTTCAACTAGCAATTTGGAGGTAAGTTAACTCTACACACCTTGAGTTAAATACATAGATTATGGGTAGATTATAACTAGTAAATCTTAGAAATCAAAGGTTTAGATGAAAAACCTAGATTTTTATAAAAATGAGATTTTAACCACGAAAATGGTTATGGAATTGGGTAGAAATTATATATTTGAGTTCTTGAGATTATGGGTAACGTTTTCATCCGAAAATTTTAAGAATCTGGGCACGTGGGCCGGAGGTGAATTTTAGAAATTTTACCGTTTTGGTTAGGATAATTTATTTAATAGCTTAAATTCGAATTATTGAACATGTATTAATTATTTTGTATAATATTTAGATAGCTTCGGATTTTGCGGCACCGAATTATGAATTTAACGCGACGTGGTAATCGGAAAGTGGACTTTGAGATAAGGTACGTTTCTTGTCTAATCTTGTGATGGGAAAATTACCCCATAGGTAATTAAATTATTAATTATTGCTAATTGTGGGGTCTACATTCGCACGAGGTGACGAGAGTCCGTGCGTAGCTACTATTAATGCTAAAGTCCGGGTAGTTTAGGTCTCCAAGCATGAATTATTTGTATAAATTGCATTCTTTACTAAATTAAATTATTTGATATATATTGTAAATTGTTAGGGAAGATATTAAAAGATGAAAATCTCATATGCTCAATTTTCTGTTTAATTAACTAATTGTTAAAAGAATTTATTCATTCTCTCGAATTAATCTTATAATGAATATGCTCTCCTTCCGGAGGTGCATAAGAAAATGTCCTCCTTTCTTGTAGAGCGGGCCGAACGCTTCGGCAGGATAGATGCATATATGAATCGCGCCGCACGTCCCCCGACAGTGTACATGACACTCTGGATCGGGCCGTACGACCTCAGCAGAAATCGTGCCTAATAATAATAATAATTACTCAATACTTTGCTATTTTTAATTGCAGCTTGTGAATTTAATTAACAGATTGAGAATTGTTGTATTTGAAGGAATTTAATTGATAAATTGAAAATTATTGAAATTTAAAGATTTAATTATCTCTGCTTGTTAAGAAAATTATTGTTATTCCTGTAAATGAGGCTAATTGACAAATTAAAAATTTATTGAAATTGAAGGAGTTTTATTATTTCTGCTGGTCAAAGAAAATCATTATAAATTCTATAAATCATGTCGATCTAGATATTGCTATTTTTATTTTATTTATTATTATTGACTCTTAGTGAGTGTCAAAGTCGGCCATCTCGTCTCTACCTCTTCGAGATTAGGCTTGATACTTACTGGGTACACGTTATTTTTCGTACTCATGCTGCACTTGCTGCACATTTTATTATGAAGGTACATATATATCTAGCGGTCTTGTGGGCGCAGAGGTGTGGTTAATAATTGCGGGGACATAGGTGAGCTACATTCTGTATTACGATCCGCAACCAATAGAGTCTCTTTTAGAGTTATTATATTTTCCTCTCTAATTTATATTCTGGACAGATGCTACATTTTATTCTTAATTCCCTAGTAAAAGCTCATGCACGTGTGACACCGGGTTTTGGGAATGGTTGTGAATTGTTTAGAAATTAATTGCTAAAAATATTTATCATTTACTCTATGAGTTTTATCTTTATTATTTCATTGAAGAAATTTTGATTTCAAAAATACTAAAATGGGTAATTAAGCTAAGTATGTATTGTTGGCTTACATAACAACAGTGTCCGGCGCCATCACGACCTTAAAGGATTTTGGGTCGTGACATATATCTTATATTAGGATTGCGACTCTAAACGATATATTTAATCATTATATGTGGTATAGTACAAAATAGCAAGGTTAATCGTTAGATAGAATGGTGATTTTTGGTTTATGCTAATTTGTATGTGCGCACACTACAAAAAGAAAATATATAAAAAAAAAGAGATACAACTACGCGTAATTTAGTTTTCAGATGATTAAATGATAGGATGACTTGAATGTCTATTGTATAATAATTCCTAAGAATATGAATCCTTCTGGGATTATTTGAGGTATATAAAAGTCCACATATCCTAAAATTGAGTATGGATTTAGTAGCGAGCGGCTCAAAGCCTCAAACTACTTGTAAATCCATTATATCATGGATATTTTGCATAAGCCACTTTTTGGAGAAAGATCAAATATTTAAAAGCAGTAAAGTATATATAACGGTTAATGTGGATGAAATTGCAACAATCTTCAATTATGGTAAAAACATTATTATATTAATATAATACTACTAAATTCAAAATGACTCGATATTTTAACCTGCAAATATTATTAATTTAGTTAAGTTAGATATTTATATGCACTTATAATTTTGGAAATAAGTATGTGATTCATATGTTAATACTTCTTTGCAAACAATATTTTTTGTGTATATTTTATGACGCTTGATTGCCCCCTAATGACTAAATGCTTCTCTTACAGCTCGTTGGGATGATTGTTACCCATCGTTTCATAATGTATGATATTGTATTGTATTGTACTGTATCGTTTGATAAATATAATATTTGGATAAATTATATCGTTTGTTGTTGTTTTATGATATCACGTACCAGCAACATGAAGAATAAATTTACAATGTTATAAAGAAAAATTATGATACGGGGTAAAATTATTATATAAAAAGGTAGGGTAAATAATAAAATAAATTATTTAATAATAATGAAGGGTGAGATGAGAGAAAGAGACAAGGTAATGACGCGACCACACTATATCGGTCATTATATAAAGTGACACATTTCGTCGGTTACGTAACGACGGATTTAACGATACAATACAATAAAATTTAAGTAACAATCAAAACAAATATAATATTTAAAGTAATAATACGATACAATACAATAGATAACAACTATCCAAATAAGCTGTTAGTTGTAAGGACGGTGTACAGGATATTAGCCCATGAGGAAAAACAGTTTTGACTTCAAAAATTTAAGTTTTAATTAATTAGTTACTTAACAAAAGGAAATGAGTCCCGACAAAAAAAGATTTTGCTTTGAAACTTCTGGAGTTTCTATTTTTGGTTACTTAAGTAAACGGAATGATTCCCAGCATGAAATTTTTGGAGTATTTGGAAATTGATTGTTATTGTTATTCAAAGAAAAAACAACTTTACTGAATAATAACAGGTGTGGTAAAATCTAATAGGTATATTTCGTCTTCATCCGAGTTACTATTATTTAAAAAATAATATATTTAATTGAAAATTAAACCTAACAATATTGATCTTGAATAAATTATGTTGACTGGACACAAGAGGCCATAATTGTTTGGCATCTAAACCCGCCGTATCAAAATATCAATTGCACAAAAATCGTAATAAAAAAATGGTGAACGATAAAAAATCAAGTTTTAAGCATATGCATTTTGAATCGTCTGGAAGTCTTTCGGCGCAAGTCCTGTAAACCTACAATTCAGAAAATTAAAAATTAACTGCATGTGGCTACTACATCGATTGTTCAATATTTAAAGGTCACGTATCAAACATGATCACATTTAATATTTTTGAGTATATTTTCGTCTCTCTATACTTTGCTTCTAAGTGTTGTAACACTACTTTTTTCACCTCACTCCTTTAAAAGATATAAAAAGTTGTGTGTTTAAGCTTAAAAGGGTTTCCAATTTGAAAGTGACAAAGTTGTGTTTTTAAAGATTGTTTTTAGAGTCGCCACTTGAAATTTGATTTCGGTGTATCAAGTCACCGTTTTAAAAAAAAACTAGTATTAGCACCCGCGCGGATGCGCGAACACTAACCATGTTAAATATTTGAGTTATTTGGATTATATGTAAATAATTTTAAAATTTAAACCTTCTCGATAAATATATATAATCATTGGATATTAATTAAGAAACACTACATGAAAAATGATTAAATATTTCTCAAATCTTCTAGTTATAATTCTATTTTTCTTTTTTGGTACCATTCTCGTCGGTTTCATTGTATCAAAAACAATAGTCAAGGAGCAAAATAATAATTCATATTTATGGCAAAACAATCAAATATTGAGATTATGAAGGACTCTTTGGATACAACTTGACTATTTTACTATTGCTTGAACTCTTATTTGGTGTGTTGATATTTTTCAATATATATTTCTATTTTAAAATTTCAGCTTCTAAAACTTTATTTTTCAAAAATAATTATTTTTATAATAATATAAGTGAAAATATTATCCTTAATTCAAAACTCCTTTTAGTCGGCTATCTAAAATTTAAAAAATTCTTTAGCCAATGATTTGTTTTCTAGTATGATTCCATTTTGATATTTGATGTCACGACCCAATTTTACCTATAGGTCGTGATGGCGCCCAACACTACAACTAGGCAAGCCAACTAGTAATTTAAAACCCACATTCAATTCTTTTAAAATTAACCAAGTAATTTAAACTCTTCTTACTTGTAAGGATTAAAAATAATATGAAAAGATACCGATTAATTTAAATTCAAGAAAATAATACCAATTTCAAATTCTACCAATGTGTGTACCAAGACCTGGTATCACAAGTGTATGAGCATCTAGTAGATTATACAAAACTCCAAATACTGTTTGAAATAAAATAGACAGAATGTAAATACAAAAAGAGACACTGGTAGCTGCAGAACGGCTCAGAAAGGCAGCTCACTACTATGCCTCTCGATAACGTGGGTGTAAGATGATAGGTCCTCCACTAGTACCTGCCTCAGGTCCTCCACAAAAGTGCAACAAGTGTAGTATGAGTACGTAAACAACGTGTACCCAGTAAGTATCAAGCCTAATCTCGAAGTGGTAGAGACGAGATGGTCGACTTTGACATTCCCTAAGGGTCAACAATAATAAATAGAATAAAATAAAATTATTTAAATCATCATGATTCACAGAGTTAACAATAACTTTATTCAATTAGCAGAAATAATAAAAAAAAACCCTTCAAACGCAACAATTTCCAATCTATTAAATTAAATTCACAAGCTGCAATTAAAATAGCAAGGTATCGTATTATTATTATTATTATTAGGCACGATTTCTGCCGAGGTCGTACGACCCGTTCCAGAGTGTCGTGTACACTGTCGAGGGACGTGCGGCGCGATCCATAGATGCATCTATCTTGCCGAGGCGTTCGGCCCGCTCCACAAGAAAGGAGGACATTTTCTTATGTACCTCCGGAAGGAGAGTATATTTATAATAAGATAAATTCGGAAGGAATGAATAATTTGTTTTAACAATTAATTAATTTAAACATAAAATTAAGCATATGAGATTTTCATCTTTTAATATTTTTACCTAACAATTCACAATATATATATACATATATATATATATATATATATATATATCAAATAATTTTAATTTAACAAAGAATACAACTTACACAAGTAATTCATGATTTGAGTTCTAAACTACCCGGACTTTTAGCATAAAATAGTAGCTACGCACAGACTCTCGTTACCTCGTGCGTACGTAGCCCCCGCAATTAACACAATTATTTAATTTAATCTCCTATGGGGTGAATTCCCCCTTACAAGATTAGACAAGAGACTTACCTCAATTTGCTCAAATTTATTCCACTAGAAGGTCTTTTTCACGATTATCCAACTCTGTCTAGCTCGAATCTAGCCAAAATAATTCGATACAATCACTAAATATTATAGGAATCAATTTTATAATAAAATACTACATGTTTCAATAAAAGTCCGAAATTAATTTAAAACTTATCCGTGGTGCCCACATCTCGAAATCCGGCGAACGTTATGAAATATGAACGCCCACTCAACCACGAGTCTACCATACTAAAATTACTAAATTCCGATAACAATTCGGCCCTCAAATCCTCAAATCTATACAAGAGGGTTTTCAAACTATTCCAACTTAATTCACCAATTAAATGATAAAAACAGTGATGGATTCGAGTAATTTAATTAATATTGAGTTAAGAACACTTACCCCGTTGTTTTCTTTGAAAATCTCCCAAAACTCGCTTCAATCCGAGCTCCAAATCGATAAAAATGAAAAATGGGATCAGAACTTAAACTCTATACCCAGTGATTTCTTCTACGCGATCGCGAACTTCCTCACGCGATCGCGTAGCACAAATTTCACTGCCCAGAAAATAACCCTACGCGATCGCAAACTATCACACGCGATCGCGAAGTTCAAACCTACAGGCCCACGCGATCGCAAATCATTTCACGCTATCGTGAAGCACAAACGCGTGGCCTTCCCTGCTGCTCCACTTACTCTACGCGAACGCGACCTCCTCCACGCAGTCGCAAATACCATATTCCCACACGTACGCGATCGCAACTCTATTCACACGATCGCGAAGAAAAATAATATCACTACCTCAAACAAGCCTATGCGATCGCAGACTATCTCACACGATCGCGTAGAATAAAGTCGCCTCTGCCCAATTTACACTACGCGATCGTAGACCAACTTACGCGATCGCGTATAAGGAAATCAGAAGAAAAATATCAGCAGCTATCAGCAGTCTCCCAAAGGCCAAAAGTGATCCGTTAGCCGTCCGAAACTCACCCGAGCCCCTCGGGACCTCAACCAAATATACCAACAAATCCTAATACATCATACGAACTTAGTCGAACCCTCAAATCACACCAAACAATGCTAAAATCACGAATTATCCTCCAATTTAAGCTTAATGAAAGTTAAGATTTCCAACTTCTACATTCGGTACGGAAACCTATCAAATCAAGTCCGATTGACCTCAAATTTTGCACACAAGTCATAAATGACATAACGGAGCTATGTAAATTTTCAAAACTGGATTCCAACCCCGATATCAAAAAGTCAACTCCCCGGTCAAACTTTCAAAGTTAAATTCTTATTTTAGCCATTTCAAGCCTAATTTAACTACGGATTTCCAAATAAAATTTCGAACACGCTCCTAAGTCCAAAATCACTATACAGAGCTATTGGAACCATCAAATCCTTATTCTGGGGTCGTTTTCTCAAAATATTGACCGAAGTCAAACTTAGCATTTTAAGGCCAACTTAAGGAACCAAGTGTTATGATTTCAACCCGGACACTTCCAAATCTCGAACCAACCATCCCCGCAAGCCATACATTAATAAAAGCACCTACGAGGAGTTTTATTTAGGGGAACGGGGTTCTAAAAGTCAAAATGACCAGTTGAGTCATTACATTCTCCACCTCTTCAACAAACGTTCGTCCTCGAACGGGTTTATAATTGTACCTGGAGTGCCGAATAAGTGTGGATATTTGCTCAGCATATTTTTCTCGGTCTCCCAAGTCGCTTCCTCGACTGGTTGGCCCCTCCACTGGACTTTTACTGCAGAAATCCTCTTGGACCTCAACTGGCGAACATGTTTATCAACAATGGCAACTGGTTCTTCTTCATAGCCCAAACTATTATCTAGCTGAACTGTGCTGAAGTCTAACACATGTGATAGGTCGACATGATATTTCTGGAGCATAGATATATGGAAAACCGGATGAACTCTTGATAGGCTGGGAGGCAAGGCAAGCTCGTAAGCAACCTCCCTAACTCGTCTCAACACCTTAAATGGGCCTATAAACATTGGGCTCAACTTTCCCTTTTTCCCAAATCTCATGATTCCCTTCATCGGCGAAACCTTCAAGAGAACTTTTTCACCCATCATAAAGGATAAATCAAGCACTTTCTGATCTGCATAACTCTTCTGTCTGGACTGCGCTGTACGAAGTCGCCCCTGAATCAACTTTACCTTTTCCAAGGCTTCTTTCACCAAATTAGTACCATATAATTTAGCCTCACCGGGCTCAAACCATCCGATGGGCGAACGACATCGCCGACCATATAAAGCCTCAAATGGAGCCATCTCGATGCTGGATTGATAACTGTTATTATAAGCAAACTCGGCCAAAGGAAAGAAACGATCCCACTGACTTCCAAAGTCAATGACACATGCCCTGAGCATATCCTCCAAAATCTGAATTGTCCGCTCTGACTGCCCGTCAGTCTGCGGATGAAAGGTTGTGCTGAGCTCTACGCGGGTCCCCAATTCACTCTGTACTGCTCTCCAGAAATGTGAAGTAAATTGAGGGCCTCTATCTGATATGATAGAAATTGGCACGCCGTGTAACCGAACTATCTCCTGAATATAAATCTGGGCCAACCTCTCTGAAGTAAACGTAGTCATAACCGGAATAAAATGTGCGGACTTGATCAACCTGTCAACAATGACCCAAACTGCATCAAACTTCCGCAAGGTCCGCGACAACCCAACTACAAAGTCTATAGTGATGCGTTCCCATTTCCACTCTGGTATAGTCATCTGCTGAAGTAGGCCACCTGGCCTCTGGTGCTCATATTTAACTTGCTGGAAATTTAGATACCTAGCTACATACTCAACTATGTCCTTTTTCATTCGTCGCCACCAATAATGCTGCCTTAGGTCACGATACATCTTCGTAGCACCTGGATGAATAGAATACAAAGAACTGTGTGCTTCCTCTAGGATCTTCTTCTTCTGTCCATCCACATTAGGAACACATAGACGATCCTGGAGTCGCAGAACATCATCTGCGCCAATAGTAACTTCCTTGGCACCACCCCGTAGTACCGTTTCTCGAAGAACCATTAAGTGGGGATCATCATACTGGCGAGCCTTGATCTGCTCAAATAGTGAAGACTGAGCTACAACACATGCAAGAACTCGGCTGGGCTCTGAAATATCCAGCCACACAAGTCTATTGGCCAAGGACTGAATATCCAAAGCTAATGGCCTCTCCTCTGCTGAAATGAAAGCCAAACTACCCATACTCTCCGCCTTTCTACTCAAGGCGTCTGCGACCACATTTGCTTTGCTGGATAATATAGGATAGTAATATCATAATCTTTCAGTAATTCTAGCCATCTGCGCTGCCTCAAATTTAGGTCCCTCTGCTTGAACAAATGATGCAAGCTGCTATGATCAGTGTAAACTTTACAAGACACCCTATAAAGATAATGCCTCCAAATTTTAAGAGCATGAACAATCGCAGCTAACTCCAAATCATGCACCAGATAATTCTTCTCGTGGGGCTTCAGCTGACGTGAAGCATATGCAATAACTCGCCCTTCCTACATCAATATACAACCCAAGCCAACACGTGAAGCATCACAATACACTGTATACATCCCCAAACCAGAAGGCAACACTAACACTGGTGTTGTGGTTAATGTTGTCTTAAGCTTCTGAAAGCTCACCTCACAACCATCGAATCATCGGAACGGAGCATCCTTGTGGGTTAATTTGGTCAAAGGTGCTGCAATAGATGAAAAACCTTCCACGAACCCACGATAATAACCTGCTAAACCCAGAAAACTCCTGATCTCAGTCGCCGAAATGGGACGATGCCAGTTCTGAACTGGCTCAATCTTTTTGGGATCGACCTTAATACCCTCGCTCGATACAATAAGCCCCAAAAATGCTACAAACTCTAGCCAGAACTCACATTTGGAGAACTTAGCATATAGCTTTTGTTCCCGCAATGTCTGAAGCACTACTCTCATATGCTGCTCATGCTCCTCCTTATTGCGCGAGTAGATCAAAATGTCATCAATGAAGACAATGACAAATGAATCAATATATAGCCCGAATACCCTGTTCATCAGATCCATAAACGATGCCGGCATTAGTTAAACCAATTTACATTACTAGAAACTCATAATAACCATATCTTGTCAAGAAAGTAGTCTTCGGAACATCCGAATCCCGAATCTTCAACTGATGGTACCCCAACCTCAAGTCGATCTTAGAGAACACCTTAGCACCCTACAACTAGTCAAATAGATCATCAATACGCTACAACGGGTACTTGTTCTTAAGAGTGAATTTGTTCAATTGGCGATAATCAATACACATCCGCATTGTTCCATCCTTCTTCTTTACAAATAATACCGGTGCACCCCAAGGCGATACACTCGGTCTGACGAACCCTTTGGCTAGTAACTGTGATGACCCAAAATGTCATCTTTAACTTTAATGAATTTTATGTGATCTAAGCACTATTTACCATTACTCGACTTGAGTGTGCAGTTCGTAAAAATTTTTCGGAAAGTTTTCAGGTGAACAATGAATTAAAATGTGAATTAGAGCTTTAAAACTCAACTGAGTTGACTTTGGTCAACATTTTGAGCAAATGGACTTGGATTAGTATTTTGATAATTTTGATAGGTCCGTATCGTAATTTGGGACTTAAGCGTATGCCCGGAATCAAATTTCGAGGTCCCCAGCTCGAGATATGGAATTTTGATGAAAAATTAAAAGTTTAAGTTCAAATAGTGACCGGATGTCAAATTATATGCAAACGACCCCGGAATAGAATTTTGATGATTCCAACAGCTCCGTATGGTGATTTTGGACTTAGGAGCGTGATCGGAATTTTATTTGGAAGTCCGTAGTAGAATTAGGCTTGAAATGCCGAAAGTTAAATATTTGGGAAGTTTAACCGAGGGTTTGACTTTTTGATATCGGGGTCGCAATCCGATTCTAAAACTTTTCATAACTCAGTTATATCATTTATGACTTGTGTGCAAAATTTGAGGTCAATCGGAATTGATTTGATATGTTTCGGCGCAAAATATAGAAGTTGGAGGAATTGAAAACTCATAATTCGATTCGATGCGCGATTCGTAATTTCGTCGTTGTTTGGCATGGTTTGAAGCCTCAACTAAGTTCATATTGTATTTTGGGATATGTTGGTATATTTGGTTAAGGTCCCGAGGGCCTCGGGTGGATTTCGGAAGGTTAACGGAATGGATTTCGGACAAAAAGGAACTGCTGGAATTTTTCTGCTGCAGAAGCTGTTTTTGGACAGCAACCGGTGCAATCGCAAAGCTGACTTTGGAAGCGTATATCTCGCAATTCATAAGGAATCAGAAAATGTGCAAAACATGAAAGTTGTAGTCGTATGATTATAGGTTCCAGAAAGTTAAACTATGCATTATTTGGTCATTGGTACAGAACGTTATGACGGATTGAATGAAGGCTGGTAGAGCAGTTTCGCCAGAAATTCTGATGCATGCAGCCGACTTTGGAAGCTTATATCTTGCAATTCATAAGGAATCAGAAAATGTATAAAACATGAAAGTTATAGTCGTATGATTATAGGTTCCATAAAGTTAAACTATGCATTATTTGGACATTTGTACAGAAAGTTATGATGGATTGAATGAAGGCTGGTAGAGCAGTTTCGCCAGAAATTTCGCCAGAAATTCTGATGCATGCGGCCGACTTTGGAAGCTTCTATCTCGCAATTCATAAGGAATCAGAAAATGTATAAAACATGAAAGTTGTAGTCGTATGATTATAGGTTCCAGAAAGTTAAACTATGCATTATTTTGATATTTGTACAGAAAGTTATGACGGATTGAATGAAGGCTGGTAGAGCAGTTTCGCCAGAAATTCTGATGCATGCGGCCGACTTTGGAAGCTTCTATCTCGCAATTCATAAGGAATCATAAAATGTATAAAACATGAAAGTTGTAGTCGTATGATTATAGGTTCCAGAAAGTTAAACTATGCATTATTTTGATATTTGTACAGAAAGTTATGACGGATTGAATGAAGGCTGGTAGAGCAGTTTCGCCAGAAATTCTGATGCATACAGCCAACTTTGGGAGCTTATATCTCGCAATGCATAAGGAATCTAAATAATTGCAAAACAAGAAAGTTGTAGTCGGTGGATTCTAGTTTCCAGAAAGCTAAACCATGTATTATTTGGACATTTATACATAAAGTTATGATCAATTGAAGTAAGACTGGTAGAGCTGTTTCTGGTGGACTTTTAGTGACGGAAATGGGCTTTTAGTGACGGATTGGCAGAAACTTAAGGACCAAAAATGCTCATTTCATTCATTTCGTTTTGGATTTTTGGAGCACGGTTCTTGGGCGATTTTTGGGCGATTTGCAAGGGAAAACATTGGGGTAAGTGTTCCTTATCCTATATTGATTATATTTCATGATTCCATACTCATTTACATCATGAATCCGTGAATTTATGGAAGAAAAATCAAGATTTTTGCAAAATCTTCCAAAAATGAAAATTTAAGATTTGGAGGTCGAGTTGTTATCGGATTTTGGTAAAATTGGTATGGGTGGACTCGTAATTGAATGGGTTGTCGGATTTTATAAGTTTCGCCGGATTCCGAGATGTGGGTCCCACGGGCAAATTTTGAGTTAATTTCGGATTTTAATGAAAATGTAATATTTTCTTGTGAAAGTGATTTACTATAATTTTTGTTGACTGTATCGAATTAATTATGACTAGATACGAGTCGATCGGAGTCGGAAAATCGAGAAAAAAGCATAATACTTGGTTAAATTGGAGCAAGTCGAGGTAAGTGACTTGTCTAACCTTGTGTGGGGGAAATTCCCCTAGGATTGGTATTGATGTGATTATTGAAATGTGTTGAAAGTCGTGTGCACGAGTTGACGAGTGTGTACACGGGTTAAATTACGAAAGATTATATTTTTAAATTGTATAGATCACTGTTGCGCATTTATTAAATTATTTTATCTTGTTATATTCTTCATCATTGATCTGAGATATATACTTCAAATTTGTTTGATCTTTTCTTACTAATT
>AWOL01S0052027.1:0-11990 GCA_000715115.1 Nicotiana otophora | reverse complement strand
GTAGAGTCTTGCGGATCGGTATGATGACGTCCATACCTATCTTCGAGAGGCTACAGGGCATTTAGGATAAACTTCCCATCTTTCTTTCCTTATCGTGCGACATTGATTCATCTTGAAACATAACTCTTTGAATTCTCTCCACGCATTCGTATGCGCATGTGAGCGCTCAGTATCGGTTGTGCATCGCCGGCTTGTGATTCCATGGATGAGGCACGAGATGTGATTTTTGTGTGCTGATGATGGGCCAGTCTAGAGGAGTTGAAGCCGGGTTTTGACTGTAGCTTGAGCACGAGGAATTTGGCTATGTGATCATGTGCTTTTGGGACTTATGTGACAGGTAACGTCTCTATGAGTGAAATTTATGACTCGATGAATGGTTGGATGGCTATATGATGAGTATGATGCGACCGCGGGATGTGTTCAGATGGATTAAGTGTAACGAGAAGAGTTTGCTTGAGATGTAAAAAAAAAGGCTATCGGATGCTTGATTGCTATCTTGATGTGACGTATAGTCTCGAGTTATGAGTGTAGTGAAGGGTCTTTCATGTTGCTTAATTGTGGAACGAATTTGATTTTCATGTATTATTGATGAGTTCCGACTCAGGAAGATTGAGTGTTTGCATAGTGGTTGTGGTTGTAAAAGGGTATAAAGAGATGTCAGTTTGAGGCTAAGTAAGTGGGTTATAACCTGCGAAGTAATCTACGAATGTGTGATTTTATGATGTTGTGAGGGGGCCTTCTTTTCTACCAGTGGGTTATATTTGTACGGATTGAGTTTGGATCAGTTGTAATAGTTGGCCTGACCGTCACGAGGATGAATGTGAGATTTGCGAATGATTTGAAGTATTAGATGGTTTGTGGTACATGAACTTATGAAGGATTTAGTTGAATCTCCCTGCGGTATTATGGTAGTAATCGAGTATGGGTATTGTAAGTAATCGAGTGTTTTGATCTATGGCTTTGAGCCAAGTGGGGGAGTCTGCCATCGATGATTTGATTGCATGGTTACGTGTTGTATTGGTTGTGATTTGAGGCATACTTGTGGATTAGTTATGACTTGCAGAGGTTGAGATCAAGGATGACTCGAGTAAAACAATTTCCGTATACGGGTTATGTTACACTTTATGAGTATATAAAAATCATAGAATAAGTTGAGTTGTTATTCATGACGGATGTAGTGCGCACAGTGTATTAATTTGCTCGGTTGCGTTAAGGTAGTGTTACTTCTTCTGGTGTTGTTGCGCTAATAGGGCACAGATCGTTCGGCCCGTTTGGGCGGTACAGTTGAGATTTGTGCAGAGTGGATGACTCTCGAGAAGGTTCTGATGGATTGAAGATTTTTATGTAGTAATTGAGAATTTTGGAGATTTGTATATGGCTAGAATCTGAGATTTAAGTTGAATGGTATCGAGACTTGTGGCATTTCTGTATCATTATGAATTCTACATTTCAGTATCAGGAAGGTAAAGTAAATAGTTTCAGGTTCATGACTCTTCAGAGTGGGTGTCTCGATTGTGGTACTTTTGGGGTGTTTGAAAGGGAATACATCAGCTTATGGGCCTTAGGACGGTGTGGTTTTATTCTAGGATCTGATGGTAGCTATAATCTCGTGTTATAGTCGCTTGTTGCACTCTATTTTACTGCACTTTAATTGAGTTTGAGTTTTAATCGCTAGTGTTTTGAACTAATTATGTGTTTTATGCCTTGTAGGAGGATTCTGAGCTATGTGGATGTTACGAAATGAATTTGAGTGATTTGGAATTTTGAAGTCTGAGTAAAGCCCAAGGGATAAAGTCGGGATCGCGTTCGGGGGAGGAAACCAACGGCTAGATATCAAAAAGTCAAGAAAAAGCCGTACTCTAAAAAAACAACACTAGCATGGCACGTGGGGCGGCGCGCCGCGCCTGTACTTTTTCTGGCTGCCTAACAGATTTCAACTCTCTGGACTTTCCCACTAATGCCTCGCATGGCGCGTCACCCCATGCGGCGTGCCTGTGCAAATTCTACATAGCAAGTGTCCTATTTCGCGTAGGAAAAAGTGTTTTCGTTTGGGCCCGACCCTACTTGGTATATATACATGGAAAAATGATATGTTAGAGGACTTTTGACATATCTTAGACGGAAGGAAGCTAAGGAGGAGGGGGGGAAGAAAAAGTATAAGGAATTCATCATTCAATCCTCACTCAAGACACGAGTTTGGATCGTTTTACGTTTTTCTATACTTTAAGTATATTTGTGATAAATTAATCCATGTCTGTGCAGTAGTTTCCTTTATGGTTTGATGTATTTGGTGTATTGATATTTATTTGTAGATTATAACTTTAGTTTTATGTATTGAAGCGTTTTTGGATACTTTAATTGTTGCACCTATATTCACTTATTAATATAATCGAGAGAGGCATAACTTTTGATAGCTTTGCATTATCTTGTTAAACGAGTTCATTAATTCTTCTTAGTAATCGAAAGAGGCTAGTTGAATCATTGACTAAACCTAGTTAGGAGGATAATCGAGAGAGGTTCTCCTAAAGACCAATCCACTATGCATTCTTGCATATATTCACCGAGCTTAAATTGGTTCATCTTGTGAGGTTGCGACTTAATCAAGAGAGGAGTTTCTACTAAACAATTGAACTAATAATTATCTAGAGTTAGATCCCAAATAATTGTCTTGTACCTATCCTATCACCCATTGATAACCTTCTTTGCTCATTACTTGCGTCGATTGTCATTAGTCAATTTAGACTCTTAGTTAATTTTAGTTTTAATCACATCAATCTCAACTGTTAATTCTCCTGGCTAGAAATTAAACTACAAATTACAAAAATACTATTTAACTCCAATCCATGTGGATACGATATTATACTATACTATATTTATTGATACCCAATTTTTCCCTCATATTTTCTAAAAATGCATATATACTTTCAAAGTGGCATATTTGCATCATCATCTAGTTTATAAACCTATACAAGCATTTTCTATAATTTTTCATAATTTCTAAAGCTCTAAATCAATTTCTTTCTACATTTGTATTATATAAATATCTAATAATTATCCTTTAAATTATTTTGTGATGACTTATTCATCAAAACTTATTATTTACACCAACATGTATGTTTTATAATATTTTACTTCATTGTTTCTATAATTGCATTTACATTTTTAGGCTAATTTCACAATTTTTGCAATAATAGCCTATATTCATGTGTAATTATATTATTTGTTCCAAAATAGATTTTTTATTTTTATAATATTAAGTTATTATTTTCAATCATTTTAGTGCATAAATAATATTTTTTGTTATTTATTAATTACTTTTATAAATTATTTTTGATATATTTTGGATATTTAAACAACAGCCCAAGTTTTAAACCAATTTCGGACCAAATGAATGGGCCAAACACTCAAATACCCAGCCTAATTACCCCGGCACAAAGCCAAACAACCCTTTAACCCAAAATCCGGTCGGTACCCGTTAATCGACCCGCCCCGTTTAAATTTTTAATCCTGGTCGTTAATCATTCAAGATCAACGACCCTCACTCATTCTCTCCTTTTAAATTAACCTCACCCAAACCCTAAACCTTATTTCGCTTGTCCTCCGCCCCCAAATCCTCTTGAACCTTCTCCTCTCTCCACAGAAACCCCAGCTGCCCCCTCAAATCTCTCCTAATCTGTCTCAACCATGAATTATCTCCATGATTTCCTTATCTTCTGTGTGTTATCTCGTTACTTTCTACAAAACTATAGTATCACCTAGTACTTGCCTAAACATGGAAAGTACTATCTCTAAGAATCCGGTCATTCGACTTCAATCGCTTGAATTTGGACAGTATTTAGTCCATATACATCATGACCATGGCTATATGGGTCCGATTAGCCAAGATTTTCAGCCAATCTTTGACTTTTGTCAATTATGGTTACCTATTTTTTTCCCTAATCCGATTTTTATTGAGTCTGTATGTTAATACTTCCTTATTTATGTTTGATTTTACAGTTTTCCTTGTTTACTAGTTCGATTTCTGTCACTATATAAACCCCTCCCCACCCCCCTTTGAAAAGGACGGAATCAATATACTTTCACTAAAACATTGGAGCTTTGTTGTGTGATTCCCTCATTCTCTTGTTCTATACTTCATTTTGGCCGGCTGAAAGCCAAGGCCACTGAGATTCTATTATTCGAACTTTCCCTTGGTGTGAGCATTGCCCGGAGTTCTTTTGAAGCTCTTAGGAACTTTGACGCATTGAGATTCTGGGTTCTTGTGGAATTTTTGTTCTTTGTTGTTGTTCGTTTAACTGGTAAGTCGCTTGATCATTTGTAATTTCATTTTTTATGAGTCTCTTATTTGCATGTGCTCTCGCTTTTGAAATCTATGGCTTAATGTGTTTTTGGGCTATTTTATGCACAACTCTGTTAGCTTTACACTCGTTTTAAATCTCTCTTAGAATTTAACTCCTCCTAATGCTGCTAGTTCTGAGATTGTCTATGTCTAACTTGGATAATCTGAACCCTCCTAAGCTCATTTAGCTAGTGTATTGGTGTCTGAATGTTCATGTATATGCTTACCTGCTTTGTCCTGAATCTCTGTAATGAATACCTCACATCTGTAATAAACTGTGTTAAGACCTTCACTGTTAACTATGACTTGTTTCTCTGCTATTGTGTCACTCAACATGGCTCACTTGATCTCATACCCCTTGAATGATGGCTTTTAAGTATAGAACAGTTATCTCAACTTGTTTTCCCTACCATGTTTGAACTGTTTTAAGATGAATCCCTAGCATAACTTAGACCTTCCCTAGTTAATTAGCCTACTGGTCAATACTTGAATGCCACCGTTTGCCATTTGACATGAGGTTATTTTCACTCTGTTCCGAACCTCTGCAATGATTATCTTGCATATGTAATGTGTTCTAATCTGTGTTAAGATTCTTTCTTTCTATCAACTATGACCTTGCTTCCCTGCTAATATGTCCCCCAGCATGTCTTTGGCTCACTTATTTCCTTGTTCCTTCAGTGATTACTTAACTTGTCACAATGTGTGTTCCCCTATCATGTCTGAATGTTGTCTTGTTCCCTGATGAGAGTTAACATGTCTGTCTTATGACACTAGGATGTATACTTATCATGATTTGGAATTTTTAGGTTTCAATTTGTAAGTATTATGCACTTGTGCATGATAATCTTTGTCAATCTTGCAAACTTGTTTTTTCCCTAGCTCTTTCAATATGTGGCCGTCTATGTGTTATTTTACTAAGTGTTGAACCTGCTTCTAATTCCCTGCTGAACCTACGTTTAATTTTTGTGACCTGTTTGATTAGTTGCTTTGTGTTCTCATCCTTGCTATGTCTACTTTAAGTTATAAGTGTATTCACTCAATTCCTGTCCCTCAACCATTGTCCACTCTCCCTCATTTGTTATCTATGCTATCTTTAACTTCTCATTCTTAGCCGGCTGAAAGCCAAGTCTATCAAGGCTTTTACTACTGACCTCCCTAGTGTGAGCACAACTTGGGGTCCATTGAAGCCCTTGTGAACTCTGACACACTAGGGCTTGGTCCTAGTCATTCTTTCAACCTCCAAAACTGCCCCTAGTACTCTACTTCCTGTCATGTACTGTATATCTATATTGGTTGTTCCAAGTGGTGCAACACTTGTGTTGTGGCTCATTGAATTGGTATGGACTTCTCTATGGATCCCTGAGTCGTGTATTGAATATGGCTCTTTATTGAAGGCCTGGGTATGCTATGCGAGAGATATTGAAGGTCCAGTAAAGCTGGTTATTTAGTTATATTATTTGGGCCTGTTGTGGGCCTATTGTTACTGTTATGTAACATTGTTATTTTTACTCATTGTTGGGCATATAATAATCTTTGTATAAACTATTGGGGTTATTAGTAAAAGGGAATGAGGTAGATTTTAATATTTGCATGCAATGGGTAGATAATATGCCTATAGGATTTGGTAATATGTTTGCTATTTGTTCGATTACATGAGCATCATAGGGATCATGACATTAGGGGAGCACACACACACATTACTTGTTTACAAGTAATCATGAGTCCAAATGCTATGTCTACTGCTACGCGTTTATAGACAGCATGTTTATAGGGAGCAGGCATCCCTTCAACTTGCATGATTACTTTAAAATATATTAGAAACCTGCCTATAGGAACAAAAATGAACTTTCCTTCATTCACTTAAGTTACTCACTAGAAATCATGCCTACAGGATTTAGATAATTTCATTTGCTATTGAATCACATCGTTCACTAGAAATCTTGTTCATAGGACTAAGCATAAATAAAACAAGCTCTAAAGTACTATGCGTTAGAGATCCTGCCTATAGGAAATAATTGCTCGCTATAATTGGTTAATGCTAGACCATTCAAACACTGCTTCATGCACGTCGTATGAATCATTCTGGGACTCTTTCCCTAGCAGATTCCGTTGTACCCAACTGCGTAGATCACTTAGGCATTGCACATGTAGGATTGGTAACTTAAAACTCTCAAGAATTAGCTTATGATACCCGCATGATTATGTCTATAAGCTATATCCTGCATCTGAAATCACTTGCATACTTTGATCGCCTAGAAAGCATGTTTATAGGATTATGCAGATTTATGATCGGCATATGTGTTTGCGTGCATTTGTTGTTTAAGTGTGGAGGTAAACTTGAGCCTTGACTGCCTATATTTGAAAGTCCAATGTGTTTTGTATGTCGCCTAATTTTATCATTTTTGAGCAGCCTAAGTTTAAGTCTAGAACCACCCTAAATAGAGGTCCAATACCTCCTAGACCATAGGTATGGGACAGGTAATGCACGCATGGGGTACGACCTATAATTGAATTAGAACGCTTTTAGGTAACAACTTTAACATTGTAATCGGGTAGCAGGAGATGATAGTCTGTGACCGCTGAATAATATGAGTAACACCCCATCTTGAGGGAGTTACTAAGTATTATTTATGTTGCACGGGGTGATCCTTCAGGCTAAAAAAACATAGGACCCCCCTCCTCTTTATATGTTGTTATTAGATCTAAATAGTTGTATCCCTATATTCGCACTAAGATCTATATTAATCATGTTGTAATAAAGTTATGTGACCTCTAAACTCCTTTGTTTATTTGATCACCTAGCCTAGTCATAATCCACATAATCTTAAGTTCAGCCGGGACCCACAATTATGAACCTCGAGGAGTGCCTAACACCTTCTCTTTGAGGTAACTTGAGCCCTTACCCGATCTTTAGTGACGTAGACTAGTTAAAATAGAGTTATCTGCATAATAGGTGCCCTGACGTACCTTAAAAACTGTTAGGTGGCGACTCTCCTCTTTTAATACCTCCTTTAAAAGAGTTGTCATACGTCGAAGCCCGCATTTCACGAGAGAAAATGGGGCACGACAATATTCGATTAGCAAGCATATTTAAGTGTGTGTTTTGCGGTCGTCAAATTTTGGCGATGTTGCCAAGGATTGACAATCAATAGTGTTTGAAATAGTTTGTAGTTCTAATTTAGAATTTGTTTTTGTTTTATTTTATTTTATTTTTCCCCTTTTACGGTTGCTGTTATTTGACTGTACGCAGGCTACAGGTTAGATTGGTGCATGACTCGATCTTTTGGGAAGGAAGTGCTACCATACGAACTAGAAATCGAGAAACAACTGCAACAACTGAGGAAGGAAAGAAATCTACACAAGAATATAGTGAAGGTTGGGCAATCCTCAACCAAAGAAATTATGGTAGGAGATGATGATAATGTGGATTTGGTTGCAAGAGAGGCAGCCTAAAAATGAGAAAAATCTGCACGAGATGCTGAGAAAGCAGCTCTTCGAAATGCACAACTTGTCTATGAAGAGGATGGGGGTCGGAGAATTGCTCATAATCAACCCTTGGGTGCAGACTAGTTCGGAATTATACCTCCCGGGGTTGGGACACCACTTGATGATTATGTTAGACCGGTCTATAATCAAGGATTATCAAGTATTAGACCACCTCCAGTTGCAGCTAACAATTTTGAATTAAAGCAAGAGTTTCTCCAAACTCTGCAAAACTACTGTGTCTTCAGAGAAAAGATGAACGAAGATCCAAACAAACATCTGATGGACTTCGAGGAGATTATGAACACCTTTCAATACAATGGTGTGTCACAAGATGTTGTTTACTTAAGGGCATTCCCCTTCACACTCAAAGATGATGCAAAGTAGTGGCTTAGAAGCTTTCCCCAGGGCAATTAGAACGTGGGAGGAGATGACCAGAGAATTTCTTGATAAATATTTCTCCTCAGCTAAGACGGGCAAGTTTAGAAGAGAAATTCATAACTTCTGCCAGAAAGATACTGAAACTGTGTTTGAAGCTTGGGAGAGGTTTTAGGAATTAGTTCGAAAGTGTCAACATAGCGGAAGTGAACTCTTGATGCAACTCCAGAATTTTTGGGATGGATTGAGACCAGACTCACGGAGAATATTGAGTAATGCAGGTGGAGGCCCATTGATGAAGAAGACTCTGGAGGAGATAGTCACAACTTGATGCAATGGCAAAAGAAATACGGAGGCTGACCTTAGCTTCGATACAGAGTGAACCTCATGTAGCATGCGATAATTATGGAAGAGGACACCCTACTCATGAGTGTCAAGCCTCAACTGAGGAAGTGAATGTTGTGGGTAATTACAACTTTAATGCAATGGGTGAAAAGCACCCCATTTTTTCATGGAGTTCACCTGGGGTACTGCAAATGCATGACAACAGAACAACCCTATATTTTATGAACAAGGAGCTTCAGGCGTCCAAAATTAGCAAAGGTAGCAGTTTTAGCCTCAACAACCTATTCAGTCTGGTCTAGAGGATCTAATAAAGGCCTTCATTGTCAAGACAGATGAGAGGTTAGATGCTCACAGGGCAGCTATCAAAGAATTGGTCACTAGGTTTCGAAATTTGAAGAGACAAGTGGGACATATAGCAACAATATTATCTGAAAGAGTCCCAGGTACTTTGCCAGCTGATACTGAGAGAAATCCCAAAAAAACAGTGAATGTTGTGACCTTGAGAAGCGGGCAAGTGTTGAAAGATCCTGCTCTAATCCAAAAAGAGGCGGTACCTGAAAAACAAAATGGAGAGCAGCCAAAAAATGAAGTTGATAAGAAGAAGAAAGGCAAGAAGGGAGCTGACAAAAATAAGAAGGTGGAAACTTCGAGAATGGATGAATCTAATGAGAGCGAGCATATGCCTGCTTTACCTTTTTCCCAAAAGCTGTATAGAGAAAAGCTGGACAAGTAATTTGAGAGGTTTCTAGATATGCTGAAAGAGGTTAATGTAAAATTTTCATTCACAGAAGTGCTCTCACAAATGCTAGCTTATGAAAAATTATTGAAGGAGATCATTATAAAGAAGACAAAGATAGAAGAGACCTTAGTGGTCAAGCTCACAGAGCATTGCATCGCAATCGTACAAATTAAACTCCCACAAAAGTGTGGAGATCCAGGGAGTTTTACTATACCTTGCTCCTTAGACTTTATTAATTTTGACAAATCTTTATGTGATTCTGGTGCATCAATTAATCTAATGCCTTTATCTATTTACAGAAAACTTGAGAAGGAGATTGGAGAGATAAGGTCGGTGCCAATATCTTTGCAGCTGGCAGACCAAAAGACTTTAATACCCGAGGGGATAGTGGAAGATGTTTTAGTTTGGGTAGATAAGTTTGTATTTCCTGTATACTTTATAGTAGTAAATGTGGAGGAGAACAAGGAGGTCCCTCTCATATTAGGAAGACCATTCTTAGCAACGGGTAGATAAATCATAGATATACACGAGAGAAGACTCATGCTTAGAGTGGGTGAGGATACTGTAACTTTCGAGATGAATGTAGAAACGGGGGCCAAAAAGGTAAAGCCAGCTGTAAGTATTTAGTAGAGGGTGAAGAGTTTGAAAGAGAAGGATTCATAGAGCGAGGAAGATAAGTATGGGGTGCACCCCAAGAAGGCTGAGAAAAAGTTGTCGGCATGGATGTGCGCATTGGTTCGAAGGCGAGGAATGGATCCCGACTTCGACTCAGACCCCGACTAGATATTCAGAGAAGTTTCCTTTACCTTATGCTTTTTAATTGTGTGTCATTGGGACATTCCACAACTTAAAGTGTGGGGTGGGGATAGATTTTGTATGTTGTATGTATATGCATTAGTTTAGTTTTTGTTGTAGTAGTTAGAGATAGAAAAATTAGAAAACCTATAAAAATTGGAATTTTTTTGATTTTTCCCAACGATGGATATCATTCGACGGGTTTCTTGAGGGATTAAAGTCGAAAGAAAAAGACAAAAAGATTTATTTTTGTTAGGTTGTGTGATAATTCCCCTTGGTCTTTCTTTGCGCCGCGGTTCTTTTCCAAGGGTTTTGTTTGAACCGGGTATAGTTAGTTTTTACTTTTGTTAAGAGTAGGAAACCTTGGCTATGATTTGAATTGAATACAATATCTCTTAACTTTATTATGCCTTGAAAACAGTGAGTGCTTTAGTTGTGACGCTTAGGCTCGATTTTTGACTCTTGTATAAGTACCTTAAAGTGTATGATCTTAACTTTGCTTAACTGCTTTTACTAGAGTGTCTTGATGATCCAATCTTGAGTGAGTTATGTGCCATGTGTGTGTGAGAGGTCTTTTATTATCCTGTGCATTGCATTTGATGTCTAGAACTTGCCCCGTGTGTTTGCAAAGCGAAATAGTAGTTTTATTCAGTCTTGGAAGTGATGTAGGCGTTTCTTTGTTGAGTCAGTTATAAGCTTTTACCTACCTAATGTTATATATCTTAGTTAATCCCATTGAGCCTATAATCATGTTTCTTTGGCAACCACATTACAAGCCTTACCCAATGTTTTGAATTGACCATCTATTTGAACTTTTACCTCTCGTGATCACTTGAATTTGTTATGAACTTTATAAAAGGTGAAGTGTGGGGTGGTTGGTTTGGCTTTTGAGTGGAACTATTGAAATAAGGAAGAAGGTGCACTGTTTTGAAAAATAAGAGTCACTTGAATTGAAAAAGAAAGAAAAAATAAGTGTATTATTGTGAAAAGTTTTGCTTGATAGTGGTAACTCTTGATGTGATTGTGCTTAAAGAAGTAAGGAGTTAATGTATATTGATATGAAGGTGGAGTTATGGTCGAACATAAGTGTGGGGTTTTGAATGGTTAATTGTATGTATTAAAAGTGCTTAGGGAGGTGTAGTCACTCTTATATCTAAATGTATCATACCCGTCCCACAGCCTACATTACAACTAGTTAAAGTCTTACTTGATCCTGGACTAGATGAGCTCAATTAGTAGAGTAGTACACTACGGGCAAGCCTATGGTTCATCTTTTGTGGCATATGAATGTTATTTCTGAGAGTGAGTGAATTCTTTCTATCTTGAGTTCCTAATTGTTCTTAATATCTATTGTGTGTGGAACTAATCTCTCTTGTTGTGAGGGCACTTGATTCATGAAGGAAAGGCAATGATTGACCTCTATGTTAGAGTAAGTGAGCGGGTTATAAATAATGCGTGGTTCTTATGAGTCAAATCGCGAGGCAAAGGTGTTACAATATTGTACCTAATCTATTTTAGATATTCTTGGTATGATGAGTTATGAGAGTTGTTTAAAAAGGTCCTGTCTATATGAAGTGTAGTTTGATTGCTCGAGGACGAGCAATGGTTTAAGTGTGGGGTGTTGATAGTAGGCTATAATCTCGTGTTTTAGTCGCTTATTGCACTCTAATTTACTGCACTTTAATTGAATTTGNAGTTATGGTCGAACATAAGTGTGGGGTTTTGAATGGTTAATTGTATGTATTAAAAGTGCTTAGGGAGGTGTAGTCACTCTTATATCTAAATGTATCATACCCGTCCCACAGCCTACATTACAACTAGTTAAAGTCTTACTTGATCCTGGACTGGATGAGCTCAATTAGTAGAGTAGTACACTACGGGCAAGCCTATGGTTCATCTTTTGTGGCATAT
>AWOL01S0052026.1:0-20530 GCA_000715115.1 Nicotiana otophora | reverse complement strand
TATATATACACTTAACGGGTTAACGGATTATCCGTTAAGAAAATTGAATAATCCGCCCCCAAACCGATAAGCCGTTAATAAAAACATTTTAATCTGTTCTCCGTCCGTTAAACCGTTAACCCGATACCAATAAGCCATTAAACTTCGATTTCGGTTCGGTTTTCGGTTTCGGTTCGGTTTGGAACACCCCTAGTATTAACTAAATTGGCTTCAAAGTTCAAATAGATATTGGGCTTCAGCCTAAAATGGGTAATAACTAATACCCAAAATTTTGGTTATTCGGTTAAACCGAAACACCAAAATCGTAAACCGCACCGAAAAACCGATTAAATCGAAACCGAAAAATCAAAATTATCGGTTCGGCCGATATTATGCCCACCCCTAGGAGAGGTCTGCTCAAGTTTGAGACTTACTGTGGCAGAGAATACCTATTTGCAACTTGTGGGAGAATGTGTGTTTGCACTTTGCACAATGGAGGGAGCGAATATTTTTACAGGAAAAAGTTGAAGGGAGAATAAAACCACTGGAAATAGACTTAATTTTTTAACCTTTACTGGCCATTATTTTGAATGGCTGGTAAAAGAACACGATTTCATGGAAAATACACAAATGCCGCTAATGTTTGTATTGAGAGAATTAAATTACCGGCAAGTAGCTAATTCCCACTAAATAATTGGAGGTAAAAGTCTTTTTTATGGTAGTGAGGAAACGACTTTAGACTCAAATAATGTGTTTCATAGTGGGTATTTCGGTTGTGAAATTTATGGGGTAATTATGATGTGGTGAGACTTTACAAATATTTTGGTGGCAATATTCTTGGATTTGGTGACATGTGTTGCATGGTAGATTAGGGAGATTCAGCTCTAATAGTTTGGTTATGTGCAAATAGATTTCAAAGTATTCCTAATGGTTTCTACCATGGTTATAACTGGATATTTTCTACCGATGTGGAGAGCGTGTTGTGTATTGTGATTTTCTCCAGGAAGGAAGCAAGAAAAAGGTTTCTAACTAACCGGGTGTGTAATTTGCTAGCGACTCAGAGTTAATAATGAGATTCTTGTGCTTGTCACATGATGGCATGATAGATGTGGTATGTTGTGTGGGGTTAAGATTTACATGTACAAGGTGGCAGTTCAGTCTTGAAAGGAAAGTCACAATTTTGGACGGAATGATTAGTTTTAGATATTTAGAGGAATGTTATAACTGCTCAGTAATCCCTGAGAAATGTGCGCATTTCAGAAGACGCATTGTGTTTGACTTATGAATGTTCATCGGTATTGCGGTACTCACCTGGTTGATAGACTGCTGATATTCAAATTATTGCTATGTGGTACGGAAGAATTATGGAAGTATTCCT
Source organism: Nicotiana otophora (assembly GCA_000715115.1). NCBI lineage: Eukaryota > Viridiplantae > Streptophyta > Magnoliopsida > Solanales > Solanaceae > Nicotiana > Nicotiana otophora. The sequence continues at coordinate 19,173 of AWOL01S0052026.1, read as the reverse complement.
GGTGGGATGATTGTGCATGAAAGAAGTGTTAGTCATTCGAATGCTAGAGTTGGGATCAGTTATGATGATTCATGTGTCGTGTGAATTTTGAGACTGGGAGTTCTCAGAAGCATATTGTTTCAGGGTTGCGACCTGTTTGAGGTGAGTATTTTATTTAAACTTAGTGGATGCACTAGTTGCATTAATTATTTTTGATAGTTACGTGCTATGAGTGTGCATATATGTGAGGTTTGAGCCCATGTGCGGGCATCGGGGCAAGTATTCATACTCGAAAGAATGCTTAGGCTATGATATGCCTAGAGTTGGCTGTTAAGCATAAAGTTATAACATTTCTCGTATTCGTACCTTTGTGGAGAACTATCTGGGCTATACTTGAGATTACAAAGAGGCTAATTCCCTGAGTAAACTTGGTAGTTACTATTTCTGCGTTAACTTGCCGATTTGAGTTATCATAACAGACTTTGCACATGCCTACACTATGGCGTGTTATTTATACCAGTCCAGGAGCATGAGAATCTGATTTCATTATCATATACATGTGTACTTGTAACACCCCGAAAAACTTTCTAAGTGTTTTAAGACCATTAAGAAGATTGACAGATGCTAAATATATCACTTCGGGTATGAACAAGACTGATAATTTGAATGATATCAATTGATCATGATAATATATGTGTGAGGTGCATTAAAAATGGTTTAGGGTCTAAGAAGAGCCCTAAGGCTAAGTCAAGTTGAAAATTATATGATTGGATAAAGTTTCAAGTGAGTTTGCACAAGATCTAACTTCAAACGAGCATAACTCTCAAGATATGAAGAGTTATATGGTGTATAACCTATCAAATTAAAGCTCTTTGAGTCTAGTTTTCAACGCATTAAACCGTTTGTCATTTTGAGATTTATACAAGAAGTGATGACCATTTTACTAAAGAGTAGCAGAGCATCTACGCGAGCCTTGCGTAGGCAAAATCAGTATGGAAGTGAGGGGAGGGTTAAGCTGCGTAGCCAATCTGCGTAGGCTACGCAGCCAGCCTATGCAGTTCATTTTTTTTTATAAAACAGGGGAGGTTCAAGGAGAGAGAAAAATATAATAATTTTTGGCTAAGTTTTGGGTTCTAGACAGAAGGTGGAGCATCCTCAACCCAAATACACATCAAAGGTAAGTTTTATGATATTTTTATAATGGATTAACACTAGTTAATAGTAATATTAACATCTACATGGATTGAAATTCATAGGGATTTCTCTGATCTTCAAGAATCATTCAAAAGGGTTCAAGTTATGGTTTGAGCTACAAGAGGTAAATTCCCCACCCTATACTTAAATACAACTATGGATTAATTATTTGGGATATATTATGAAGTAGAAAGTACCAATTGGTTGAAGAATTATGCTAATCCTTGAAATGAGTATTGTGAGTTAGGGTTCTTGAATGAAGAAGAAGATGAATAGTGAATTTTTTAATCTTGTTAGGATGGTTGGTGATTCTAGTGCTTCAATAACTTAATAATGATTAGCTAATGAATCATATAACCTAGATTGAGGGCTAAGGATGAAATCTATTAAGGATAAAAAGGATATGCATGGGTGAATTGGGTTTGTTGAAGACTTTAATTGAAGATTTGAGGGTGCATTTGGAGGCCAATTCACGAGGCAAAGCATAGCGGAATAGGAAATTACACAGGTTGAGGTAAGTAACAGTTTTAAATCTGGTCTTGAGGGTATGAAACCCCAGATTATTGGATTATGTGAGTATTCTGGAGGTGACATACATGCTAGATGACGGGCGTGTGGGCATACACCATAGGAATTGAGACTTGGTCCATTCCGTGAAACTGTAAAGTTGTATAACTTGTTGCTAGCTATATGCTCTCCATGTGTTATAGAGATTTGACTGCAAATTATGTTATAAGCCATGTTTAGGCTATGTGTTGGTACTGTTGGGACCCACATAGGTCGTGTACATGTTGAACTACCTGCGTAATTGTTGTTTTGTACTCAGTCACAGTTTACTTGTTTATTTTATCTCAGTCTCTATTGTTCATTATTGATGCATCATATCATTGTTGTTTGGGCTGATTTCATGATTATTGAGAGCCCGAGAGACTAGAGAGATTTGTGACTGAGTGAGGCCGAGGGCCTGATTGTGAGATATTATATTATAGCACGTGAGTTGTCCGTGCAACATGTGAGTTGTCCGTGTGGGACATTATAGCACGTGAGTTGTCCGTGCGGGATATTATAGCATGTGAGTTCTCCGTGTGAATCCTTGTATTATATTATAGCACGTGAGTTGTCCGTGCTGTACGTGAGTTGTCCGTATGAATTCAGATATTTATACTATGGCACGTGAGTTGTCTGTGCAGCACGTGAGTTGTCTGTGCAGATTATAGCGCTTGGGTTGTAGGAGCCCCTCCGGAGTCTGTACACCCCCAATGAGCGTGGGTACCCATTGAGTGTGAGTGCTGAGGGCTGAGAGCCGAGTGGTTGAGCTGTTATGACGAGTTGAGTATCTGTTACCCTGAGAGGCTGTACTTGCTTTTCATTTGTTGTTGCACTTAGTTGCTATCTGTCATTGATGTGAAATTCTCTGAAAGATTTTATATCCGGATTACATGAACTTGAACTGTATAAAACTGATTTGACTTAAACTTTTGGAATTGATGAGGTCACTGGACCAGAATGAGTACTATCGGATTTAGTTACGGTATACTTGGGCGAATAATATCAAAAGTCAGCTTAGAAAGTGATTATGGTTCTGGTTGGGGCGAGAGGGCTCCATGACTAGTTGATCTGATGAGTGGTTATAAGTTTTTGAGTGTTTCTTTCATTATTGGTAGTGTACGGAGGTTTTAGATATGAGGTTTATCAACGGTATTGAATTCGTTTTTTAGGCAGCTATGGTGATTAGAAATTATTGCTCGGAGTATGCGAGTTGTGTAGTATGTTATATGACTATATCTGGGGTCATGGTTATGGCTTGATACAGCTTGTTCAAACTTATATAGTGTGTAAATGTGAGACTCAGGTCTTGTAAGAAATTTTGGATGTTAGAAATTGGGTTCTAAGTTTTACGGACTAAGATTAAAGTAATGATCTTCAATTATGCTACGTTGTCAGGCCAATATGGAATAGGGTGGCATGGGATCACCCCCGGGTATGTGCGTGGTAAGGTGGAATAGTGATTTGAAGGTTTAGGAACAACTCTTGGCATGTTCGAGGGCGAACGTATGTTTAAGTGGGGGAGCTTCATAATGTGTATTATGACTTGTGTGAATTGTCGGTTTTCATTTTCGGATTATTCGGAATTTAATTGAAAGAATAATCCTTGTTTAGAAGCTTAAATGAATAGAGTTGACCGATTTGAATTTTTGTGAAAATGACTCCGAAATGAAGTTTTGATGGTTCTAATAGCTCTGTATGGTGATTTTGGACTTAGAAGTGTGTCCGGATATTCATTTTGAAGTCCGTAGTTAAATTTGGCTTGAAATGGCGAAATTAGGAAATTTAAAATTTGAAAGTTTGACCGGGGAGTTGACTTTCTGATATCGAGATCGGAATCATATTCTGAAAATTGGAATAGTTTCGTTATGTCATTTATGACTTGTACGCAAAATTTGAGTTCATTCCGGATTGATTTGATATGTTTCGGCACGATGTTTGAAAATTAAAAAAATTTAAAGTTCATTAAGCTTGAATTGGGGTATGATTCGTGGTTTAATTGTTGTTTGATGTCATTTGAGGCATCATCTAAGTTCGTATGATGTTTTAAGACTTGTTGGTATATTTGGTTGAGGTCCCGGGGGCCTCGGGTGGATTTCAGATGGTTAACGAAATTTAATTTGGATATTTTCAGAATGTTTCGACGTCGTTTCTTCAAGAATAAGTGGTATCACATTAATCAAATGAGTTCCAAATTCTGTTTTTATTGAAGTATTAGATCCGTATTGAAATTACGGAGCCATAGCAAAAAGAATCGTCGAATTCAGACATCGTATGAGATAGATATACCCATTTCCGTTTTAGGAATGATTTTTCATCGCTGTCAATGCCCAGGGTAGCGTGGGGCGCTAGCCATGGCGTTGGGAATTTTTGGGATGCTGGAAACTGCGCCACAGGCAGCGCCCCACGACACCTGTGGCGCTCGAACACTAAAAATCCCTATAAACGGGTGGTTTTTTCCATTTTTGATGAAAACAGAGTTGGGGAGCTCGGTTTGGGCGATTTTCAGAGGAAAAATTCACCACACAACTTGGGGTAATTGTTCTTGACTCCCTTGTGATTATATTCCATGAATTAATCTTCGTTTTTGTCTTTAGAGTATTGAATTTTCAAGAGAAATCGGAGGAATTTTCTACAATTCCATAAAATGAATTTTCGAGATTTGAACATCGATTCAGAGTCAGATTTGAGTAAAATTAGTATAGTTGGACTCATAATTGAATGTGTTATCGAATTTGATGAGTTTCGTCAAATTCCGAGACGTGGGCTCCACTATCGAATTTTCGAGCAGAGTTGGGAATTTTTATAAATTGTTAAATTGTAAGCATTAGAGTAAATTGTGATTAATTTGCCCGTTGTTTGAATAGATACGAATTTTTTGGCTTGAATTGAGGAGATAGGAAGGTGTATGGAGGTTGATACGCGCGAAATGGAATTTTCGGAGTTTGTACAACTTGCTCGGTATTGGATTTGGCTTGCTCGAGGTAAGTAACATCTCTAATCTTGGAGCTGAGGATATGAACCCTGATTATACATGTTATGTGAATTGTTTGGAGGTGACGCACATGCTAGGTGACGGGCGTGTGGGCGTGCACCGTAGAAATTGAGACTCGGTTGATCCTGTAGAGTTGTATAGTCAATTAACTTGTATGTTTTCCATGTATTTTTATGTGTTAGAGAAATTGAGTTGTGACTCATGTTAGAAATCATTCTTAGGGAAATGTTGGTATTATTGGGACTCACTGAGGTCATTTCTACTGTCAAATTATATGTTTAAACTGTAATTTCATACTCAGTCATATGCATTCATTGCATATCATATTTCAGTCTTTGTTGTTATTTATTGATACATCATATCATTATTTCGGGCTAGTTTCATGACATTGTGAGCCCGAGAGATTGAAGAGATTGATGACTGAGTGAGGCCGAGGGTCTGATTGTGAGGATAATTATGGGATCGGACTGCACGCCGCAGCAGGCCAGATTGGCATATTATAGCACGTGAGTTGTCCGTGCAGCACGTGAGTTGTCTGTGCAACACGTGAGTTGTCCGTGCAACACGTGAGTTGTCCGTGCAATACGTGAGTTGTCCGTGCGGATCCAGATATTGATACTATAGCACGTGAGTTGTCCGTACAATACGTGAGTTATCCGTGCGGATCCAGATATTGATACTATAGCACATGAGTTGTCCGTGTAGATTATAGTTCTTTAGCTGAAGGAGCCCTTCCGGAGTCTGTACACACCCCCAGTGAGTGTAGGTACCTACTGAGTGCGAGTGCCGAGCGATTGGGAGGATTGAGTGACTGTGAGGGCTGAGTGACTGGGATGACTGAGTGACTGGGAGGACTGAGTGAAATGATACTCTAAGAGTATGCATGTGGTTTTTTTACTGAGTTGCATCGCATTGACATGCACACTTGGCATACAGGCATATAGATGCATGTTTTCTCATGCTGTACGATATTGCGTCATTCATGACTTCACATACTTATGGACATATAAGCATAGAGATGTATTTTTCTCATGCCATTTGAAAATGAAACATCCTATCTATTGTTGAAAAGTTTTTGGAAAAAATCACAGTTTTACAAAATGTACTCATATTTTGGTGATTTCGGTAAAAGATTTGGGTTTTCGCTGATATACATGAAAAGCAGGCCTATTTTTCTGGAACTGTGAACGAGCTGGGCATTTTTATCTCTGAGCTACTTCTTTTATTACTTATATTATGTTGTTATGAACTGTTGTTGGCTATTGGTGTTGGACCCCGACTTGTATTTCAGCTCCTCACTACTTTCAACCTAAGGTTATATTTGTTACTTATTGAGTACATGAGGTCGGTTGTACTCATATTACACTTCTGCACCTTGCGTATAGATATTGGATGTTGATGTTGTTGTGATCGACGAGAGCTGGATTTGAAAACGTACCTGCATTTTGGTTGTAGTTGCCTCTTGTTCATGGTAGCCTTAGATTTATAAAAAGCTTTTTATGTACGCTTCGAATGGATGATGTATTTATTTCATACCAGTTTTGTAAATTCTAATCTTAGAAGCTCATGATTTGTACTACCAGTCCTTAGGGAGTGTATTAGAGTCGGTTAAATATTAGTTGAATTGGATAGTTGTTAATTGGCTTACCTGACAGGTTGGGTTAGGTGCCATCACGACTAGGTGAATTTTAGGTCGTGACAACCAGTTTGCAGAATTAACGAGCTAGTAAGGTAGAGATTAAGAGCCAACAACTTGCTTATCGGTAACATGAAAAGAATAGCAGAAACCTCCAAAATCCTCAGTGCGTTAGAGTTCCCAAGGGCTTCAGGTGAACACCGGGCAGTGCTCGCACTGAGAGAGGTCGAATAATTGAATTCTGGTGGCCTTGGCTTCCAGCCGGCCAAGAACTCGAATTTCATAATAGTATAGGACTTAGTGAGAGTAAGAATATAGTGCTTAAGGTCTGTCTTAGGGGATTTGGGGAAGAGTTTATATAGTAGCAAAAATTGAAAGATCAAACATGGAAAATAATCAATTGAGTGCGAATAAGGGAAAAAAATATCACATGCAAATCAAAATCAGTAAAGGAGATGGAGAGTCTCAAACCCTAGTTAGGTTCAATCGTCTGAAAATTAATCCAAAAGTGCAAATCGTTCTCTGTTGAGCGTACATAGACTGAATAAGCCTAAAATTAAAGATTTGAGCCATTCCAGTCCGATCTCGAAAGTGATACTTGCCAAACTTAGGCAAGTACCTAAGTAACAACATAAACGGGCAACCAATGATGAGAGAAAATTAATAAGGTAAGTGTATCATAGGCAGATTCCATCTCTAGGTTGGAATCGGAGAGGAATTAAACAACGGCGGCTAGGGTTTCAAAGAATAAGAGAGTGTAGAGAGGATTTAGGGGCGACGGGTATGGGGGAATGGGTATTTAGGATTTGGGTTTGGTTAATTAAGGATGAGAGGGGGTCTGTGGGCCGTTGATCTCTGAGATCAACGACTAAGGTAGAAGAAAGAGTGGGGCGGGTTGTTTAAACGGGTTGTGACCGAGTTAAATAAAGGGGTTGTTTGGTTTGGGCAACTGAAGGGTTTAATGGAGACGGGTCAGCTGTTTTGGGCCTTGACTTGGTTCGAAATTAGCTCAGAATTGGACTACAATTTAAATACACGAAAGTTATTAAACAATAAATTATAAAAAAAATGACTAATAAATAATAAAAATATTATTCATGCAGTAAAATGCTTGAAAATAAAAGCTTAACATTATAAAAATATGATAAATGCTATTTTAGTATAAATAATATAATAAATACAATTATGTATAGAATATAGGCTATTATTGCAAAATTATGTAAAATAGCTTTAAAATACAAATATAATTATATAAAATAAATTAAAATATTATGAAATATATATGTGGATGCGAATAATAAATTTTGATGATTAAGTCATCACAAAATAATCTAAAGGGGTAATTAATACATATTCAAGTAATTTAAATTCAAGAAAATCAATTTTAAAGTTTTCAAAATTATGAAAAATTATAGAAAATACTTGTACGACTCTTGTAAATTGGTTATGATGCAAGAATGATATTTTTAAAGCATATATGATATTTATAAAAATATGAGGGCAAAATTGGGTTTCAACAGTTACTACGTATTCACATGTGTTCATGACTTGTACAAATCTTATCACGTGAGTATTATTGATGATTCTTGCGACTATCTCCCCGAGGTTAGTCATGATACTTACGGAGTTCGTGAGGTCAATTGTACCCATACTATACTCTGCGCTTAATTGTGCAGATCTAGACGTGGAACCCACCTGAGAGCTTTTCTGGATTGTTGTTGAGTCGATGAGAGACAAGGTAGAGCTGCACTCCGTCCGCAACCATTGGCGTCTCTTTCCATTTCTATTACTGTTATTATCATTCAGATAATATTTTTACATTATCAGACTTGTATTCCTATTGTAGAGCTCACGACTCTGTATTACCAGTTCTGGGGGATTTAGTGCAGTCTTTATTTATGATATTTGGCATTAGACTTGTAATTTTTTATAATTTGTTATCTTGAATCGTTAGTGTTATACTTGGCTTGTCTAGCAAGTAAGTTAGGTACCATCACGACAGGATGGTAGTTTTGGGTCGTGACAATATATGATGAGCCCAACTCAAAAATAATTATCTTAATTATGTCATATTTGTGAATTGTCACTAGACATGCTAGTCATCGTCTCGATATAATTAGTGGCTTAAAGTTAAAAACTACTCCTACAATCACCACGATTGTTATTTTAAATTCAATACCAGGAGTACATTATTTGGACTTAAACATGATGAATTTTAAATAAAACTTTGTTCTCGAGCTGAATTTAAATAATTGAATGATTTGTGCTTCAGAGCTCTCCTTTGCTTATCTTATAGATTGTTAATGTCTCTGTTCAATTTTTTAAAGGGCCTATTTAATCTATAATTGCCAAAAAGATAATTATGATATAAACAAAGTTTTCTCCTTTGATTAGGAATATATTTGAATTGGTTTAAAAGCTGGTCAAATCGATTTAAAAGCATATTTTGGCTCGTTTACGTGTTTCACAAATTTAAAAATAACTTTTAAGTTAAGTGCCTGGCTTAAAAGCTATTTTAGTGTGACCAAATAAACTACTCTTTTATTTCTTATATTTTCTTCAATCTCCAAAATATCCTCCAATAGTCCAAAACTCTTACTCCGCCCTTCTTTATTTTTCTTTTCCTGTGCTATTATTGGTACATATATAATTTAAATGTTTCATTCTTCTATTCCATTGGGATGGCAAATGGACGGATCGGGTCTGATATGGGACGGGTCGAAAACGGGTAATACAAAAACGTATAGATTATCTGAACCGACCCATATTTAATACGGATAAAAAACGGGTTAACTAACGGATAATATGGATAACCATATTTATCCATGCCTTCTTGAATATGATCACTTTTGGGAGAATTTCTAGTCTCCCAAATTTGAGGAACCCCCAATTTGAGGCTTTACAAATGTAAAAGTTAAACTCATTAGTTATCCATTTTCTAAGTGAATAATATAGTTCTTATCCATATTTGATCCGTTTTTAAATAGCTCATTATCCAACATATATTTTAATGGATAATATGGGTGGATAACTTTTTTCTTTTATCCATTTTGCCACCACTAGTTAAAACTAAAACTTTTTTCGATTTTGTTTTGTCACTGAAAGTTTTATTGTTTATCATTTATGAATGTCTAGTTATCTTTAATAAAAAATAACATCTATTTAACTTTTAACTTATTACACTAAAATCACAAGTTAATGTTTTTAATGAAATTTATTTTGCCTACTTAAGTATGTTCTTTTACTTAGAATCTTCAATCAAACTATTAATTTTTTATCAATATTTCAAAAAATAATTTATGGCTAGTAAAAATGGTTCTTATGTAACCAATTTAGAACTTAAATTGAATTAAGATATAATTTAATTTGTATTTGAATCAACTTAAAATGAAAAAAATTGCAATTATTAACTCATTTTTGTATTAACAGTTTCCCTTATCATTGCTTTAACTTTAGCATGTCATATAACCAGGGACAGTTTTAGGGAGGCGGAGGAGATTCAGGTGTGTTCACCGGAACCCCCTTCATCGAAAAATTGCATTATTTATATAAGGTAATTATTTTTATGCATATATACAATATGTTGAATCCCCTTGACACAAACCAAAAACTTGGCTCAGTGGTCAAGGGGATTTAGATTTAGGAAAGGTCTCGAGTTCAATTTCTGTTGAGTACAATTTTATCCTTTTTCAGTTAAGACTTTTAAAAAAAAAATTTAAACAAAACAAGATGACGTCGTTTTATCCTTTTAGTATATTTTCCCCCAAAGACGTGACTGATGGGGATTTGGGTTAAATATCCAAATCTCTCTTTGTTACCTCACTAGTCATTAGTAGAAGTATTTACCGAACGTGCTGGACTGGGCTGGACATAGAAAAAAATAGCTCGTCTGGTTAGTGGGGGCGGGCTAGTTAGTGGGCTAGGGTTCTGGGTTGGTAGTGGGCTGAAATTTTCCAGGTTAAGTTGGGCCGGTCAGTGTCATTACCCAAAACCTACTATAGGTCGTGATGGCGCCCAATACCGCCATTAGACAAAGCAAACGATGATTTACCAACTTAATTATTCATTTTATTATTTTTTAAATCATAAATTTTATTAAGTAAAGAATTCAATGCATTTAAAGATCATGAATACTTAAAACATTAGTAAGATATAAAGTAAAAGATGACAATATCGAATTGAACTATAAACAACCACAAGGACATCCCAAAATCCGGTGTCACAAGTGCATGAGCATCTGCTAAAGAGTGCAATAATAATACAACATCTGTCTGGAATATGAAATAGATAGGGTAACGGTAAATAAATAAGATGGAGAATCTGAGGGCTATGGTGCGTAGCTTAAATAGCAGCTCACATAAAGTCTCCTCAGTAGCTGCGCCTACGCAACCTGTCAGATCCTGCTCATATAATACCACAAGTTACGCCGAATCACCACACACGCGTGAATAATCAAGCTGCCTCACAACACATATGACATAAAAGAGTAGCACCTGAAATGGACGACGCTAGGAATATCATCCACCATGCCCGAAGAATCATCCATAAGCAATGATGTGCCTAACGTTCACATCCGATCTGATGTAGCACATACGCTCACATTAGATCTACCAACGGACCTCAAGTCAATTCTGATCATCCCATGCTGGGCCAATAACCTTTCAATGATACACAATGACCCCTTCCATGACACATACGAGCAGCCATCCAATCCAGAACAAACTTTCACAGTCCAGAACCAAAGGAATAAAGCGCCTCTCGGTCATAACCTCCCTCGTTGGTGACAGTACCAGAATCCCCATACCTGAAGTCAATCTCTAACAATCAAATGACTAACACATCACACTTATACGATCTCCCGGTGGTATATACTCCCACAACCTTCCACACCAGGCAGTGAAATCTGAATATCAATGGCCATCGACTATGCTATTTCTGTAATGCCAATTAAGAATCTACAAACCAATGCACAATGCCTCTTCCACAGAGCACCGTCCTTAGGTGACATTAAGATAATGCTAGCTTACTCTGAACTTTTGAATCCTTTCCCCCACTCCTCTGAGCTCGGGACATTCTTATCAAAACTGAACCGTAACCTTGATCCTCAACTTCCAATTTCCATATCACTCTCTGCACCTATCATGCCGCTACACGAGAGTACAAGAATTTCATCATGACCCCTGAACCACCAGTAGAATAAACACTTCGTTGGCTAGAACCCAACTTATTTCAGAAGAAAATTCACAACACACAACTGAATTCCCACAACCGCAGAAAATACAAACCTCAAGTCATAGTCTAAACCGCCATAACTCTTCTTAGATCCATTTACACACAACAAGGTCGTCAGAATAAAATACTTCCCAAATAAATCAAATTGCAGTGACTGTCAAGGTCGCATGAACAGTCACGAATCACCTGTATAACTTAATATGCCGAAGAAATTGATCATTTCCACAACCATGTTGATTCAAACCATTACTAACTGACTCAACTTTTTCTAATTTACTCTTGAAATGCCCTTGGGATAATAGTCCTATTCAAACACATAACAGACCTCAAACAACACTCATCCCGAAAGACCCAAATCACAAAACCACATCGTCTCAATACGCATAAGCCATCTCATACCCTCCTCATGCACTCCATAGTATCTCCAACTGATATACCCCTTTTCGGAAGACCTTCTACGAATCCGAAGCTATTTCTCTAACACTGCACCGTAGACCCGATGATAACATAGAAATTCCCTAAGTATTCTTCACACTCTGCTATAAAGTCCTAGTCTTCAGCCACATAACGAACCCAAAATCCTTAGACACCTCACTTTACTTTTGTGAACCCACTAGAGCCATTGTTGAGAGTCACCCACTCTGACCTGGTCCCGAACGTATAACCAAACACTAGTGCTCTACTAGCGCATGAACACTTCCAAAGAAACAATCTGACGAATTCTTTTCCTTGTACATCACATCCACAAGAAGCATAAACTCTAAGTCATCCAAAAATCTGTACAGGAATCGATAAGGCAAAATGTAGCACACAATCATCAAGTCTTTTGACCGAATTACCCTTGATGTTTTCTTTCCTTAGTCATAACCAATCTACCAATGTACCGATAACCCGATACTGCCAAGGAACATAACCATGTGACCCAATCGTAGATGGTGGGCTCCCCGACTTAGCTTCATGCAACAATTTCATAAATCCATAATTCTCAATGACTCCTCCTCCCCGGTTACCATGATTTTGCATCGTCGCTCCACCAATTTCCTCGTAATCTCTTGTTAAACTTGCATAACATAACTCGAATTATCACCTCCAAACACACACTCGACCTCCTGACCGCTACACCATCTTATTAAAGTGATCCCAGTTCACATCGCACTACATACTTCATGTTGGATAGAAAACAAAGTTCTTCAGAGGACCTTTACTAGAAATCACACAACTCCTAACACTTCACAGGAGATAGCCTACCTGTGTAATCCCATATTTACATCTTCCAACGATATTGCCCTGATTACAGCCAACACGAAATCAATTAATCCTCCTAAGCCTGCGCTCGCCCACCAGTCGAAAATGCCCCTCCATTTCTATCAATATCAAACAAAGGTCCAGTGACACATCCAAAACTTGAAGTCATATTACATCCCAAGAAACTCCTTCCGTCATATTCAAACTTCCGAAGCACGAAGGCACCATCTCAAATGAATTATACAGACTTAGTTCCTTGTTCCCATGCCCATAATCGCGCTAAGCTTTCTGGAAGCATGTGGCCTCCTACCACGAAATCCATACGATATGCTAATATTCCCACCCTGAGTTAACCACCTTTTGAAACTAACTACTCGACCTCTAGCAATTCAACCTCAGCGAGACAACTCCCACCATGTCATTTCTCACCCTTTGCTGCCCAAATACTGCCTCCAATCATAATCCATCTCTATAGCACCCGAACTAATAAATTGCTACCAATTCTAGGCCTTCTCGAAGATCATCTCTCTCGATCCATCAACGCTAGAAATACTGTTCCTACTTTGAAGTTGCCATACATCGCCATCTCTGATAACCGCTACTTAGGCACCATTCCACAACACCCTGCCCTGGAGGCAATTCAAAGAAGACGATAATGCCGATGAGCCTTAACGCGTTCCAACAAGGACGATGACACCACACCGCAATGAGAATTCCACCACGTTCAAAAATATCAAGTCTCGCTACTCCATCAACCAAGGTCTGAACATCCATAGTCCAATTGCCCTTCCTCCGCCGGACTTAAATGCCGAACTTCTAAACCATGAACCAAGCAATCCTTCTTTCGAGTCATTCACTACTGCGACACATAGATAAGCACTTTACCATTCACACCAACATTGCGTGATAACAACACATGAACATCATAATACACTATACATAGCCTCAAAACCATAGGCAACACTAGCACTGGACTGAAACGACAGGGCACCCTTCCACAAGATGGCGATAAAAGCCCGTTCGAATTCGCAAGGAGAAACATCCCGTACCACATCTGCATTACCACTATAACTCCTTGATGCCCAATTGATAGCGAGCACTCAACATCGTATAAGAATGAGTAGAAAGGAAATGAAGGCATAAGCTTCAATGGAACCAAACCGCACGATGAGGAATCAAGAAGGGAAGTGCTCCTAACAACTCTGTAGCCTCTCGAAGATAAGTACAGACGTATTTGTACCGATTCACAAGACTCTACTAGACTCGCTCATGAATCGTGATACCCAAGTGAACCTAGAGCTCTAATACTAAGTTGTCACGACCCAAAACCCACTATAGGTCGTGATGGCGCCTAACGTCGTCGTTAGGCAAGCCAACGGTGATTTACCAACTTAATTATTCATTTTATTATTTTTGAAATCATAAGTTTTATTAAGTAAATAATTCAATGCATTTAAAGATCACGAATACTTAAAACATTAGTAAGATATAAAGTAAAAGATGACAATATCGAATCGAACCATAAATAACCACTACGATATCTCAAAACCCGGTGTCACAAGTGCATGAGCATCTGCTAAAGAGCGCAATAATAATACAACATCTGTTTGAAATATGAAATGGATAGGGTAAAGTAAATAAATAAGATGGAGACTCTGAGGACTGCGGTGCGTAGCATAAAGAGCAGCTCACCATAAAATCTCCTCAGTAGTTGCGCCTACTCGCCAAGATGACCATCGAATGAACCTGTCAGATACTGCACATTTAGTACAGAAGTGTAGCATGAGTACATAAATCAACGCGTACCCAATAAGTATCCGGCCTAGCCCCCGAGAAGTAGTGACGAGAGGTCGACATCGACACTTACTAGTAGTTCAATAAATAAAATGCAGGAATCATAAATAGGCATGAAATATAACATGATCAATAGAATAAGGAACAGTGGATAACAAAATCCGTTGACAACAATTATAAGTTAAAATGTCCCCAAGGGCCACATGCTATTTCAACAAATAGGAACCCTCAATTAGATATCTGATTTTATATCATAAAGAAAGTATTACGCAATTTCCAAGTTTAATTAAGAGGTAATCTCGTAGGTATTCGGACTCTTAATGATTTCACGCACGAATTATGCCGAGGTCGTTCGGCCCGATCCATATAGTCGTGTACATTCGCTGCCGAGGTCGTACGGACCAATCCATGAATGCATACCATAATATATATAAATATCACCGTGGCGTTCGACCCGGTCCACAGGAATAGGGAAACTCTTCGGATTTGCAAATTATGTATTTACAACTTCAGGGTAAGCCCATAAAAGAATATAAATTCTCATCAATGACTAACAGTCCACCAAATCTCTAGATAATGAAGCTCGATTTAACATAATCTTTAACCAAATTCTTACTTATTATTTAAAGCAATTCAAACTAGAAAATTGAGTTCAAATAGTGCAAGTAATAGCATAAATAAGGTCTACGTCTACCCAGACATAACAAAACTCTTAGCTACGTACGGACTCTCGTTACCTTGTGCGTACGTCGCACCCACAATTAGTAGAACATAACAATTTAAACACCAATAGGGTAGTTTCCCCCTCACAAAGTCAGATAGTAGACTTACCTCGCTCCTAAATTCCAATAACCGGCTCCAATGCCTCTTTAACTCCTCAATTCAAAGCAAAACAATCCAAAACTCATAATAGATGATGAAATCCTCCCCTCCAAGAGCTCCAAAAATTGCCCAACCAAATGAAAATGTGAGAAAAATGGGTTAAGTCCCGAAATAAAAGCTCATTGCCCAGGTCTTTCCTCTTCGCGATCACGGAAGCACCTTCGCGATCGTGAAGACCAAAATACTGCTGCCCAAAAATTACTCTACGTGTTCGCGACCTCCATGTTGTGTTCGCGAAGCCTTCTGACCCCTGCCCTTTGCGTTCGTGGGCCGCGTTCGCGAAGGCATAACGCCTTCCAGGCCCAAGCTCCCCTTCTTTCTTCGCGTTTGCGACCTCCAAGTCGCATTCACGTAGGTTACCTCAGCATCTTCTCTGCGTTCGTGACCCCTGTGTCGCATTCGCGATGAGCAAACCCTAGCAGCCCAAAAATCCTTCTTCGTGAACGCGTGAGACCCTTCGCATTCGCGGAGAACAAAACCAGACACCATCACCAACAGTTGCAAAACAAGGAAAAATGATCTGAAAGCACTCCGAATCATACTCGAGGCCCCCGGGTCCCCGACCAATCACTCAAACCACTACCAATACCTTATCCAAAGACTCAAAACACCACGAATAACATAAAAATCAAGAATCGACAACCAAAATCCTTCTTTCAACTTTTAAACACTCAAACTTCAATGAATGCGTCAGAACCATATCTAAATATCCCGGAATGACGCCAAACTCTATGTAGAAGTCACAAATCATAATACCAACCTATTCTAAGGCTCGCAACCCCAAACAGACATCGATAACACCAAAATTTGCTTCAACTCAATCTTAGCAAATTTTTAAACTTTCAAAATGCCAACTTCCCAAAATAAGCGCTGAAATGCTCCCAGACCACCCGATACTCAACCCGAACACACGTCCAAGTTCGAAATCATCGTACAAACATATTGGAACCTTCAAATTTTGATTCGGGGGGTCGTTTACTCAAAAGTCAAACCTTGGTAAACTCTTCCAACTTAAAGCTTTCGAATTGAGAAGTTTCCATCTGAATCAACTCTGAACTTCCCGAAATTCAATTCCGACCACACGTACAAGTCATAAAACATGAAGTGAAGATACACAAGGCCTCAAACCATCAAAATACGTACTAGAGCTCAAAATGACCGATCGGGTCGTTACAGTCCGGGTTTGGGCTTATCGGGTCTGGACCGGGCCGAGTTAATTTTGTTTTTAGTGTATTATATTTCCTTATTTAATGTAGTTGATACTTACGAGTTTGCAAATTTTTAAATAATAAAATAAGTATTTTAAGGCATTAAATTAAACTTTTAAACTTTAAAGTTCAAAGTTTTAAATTTTAAATTTGAATTTTACAATTTGAAAATTGAAATTAAGTGGCTACATAAAAGTATTTAATAAGACCAATATGTAAGGATCAAACTTCAAAGGATTTCATTTCATATTTTTATTACATAATAATACTTCAAATTAATTTATCTAATAAACTAACACATTAAGCTTATATAAGTCTAACAAATTTAAAATAACACAAATTGTCTTAAATCAACTTAAATACGAATTCCTGGAGGACGCACAAGACAACTCTTGATATTCCTCCTTAAACTAGTTGTGCCATCCGACTTTCGACAAACATTAAAGACTCGACCACAGTTCTTGCACTCTACTTTGCGAACTTCTTCATTTTCTTCTACCACCTCAAAGTGTTTACAAATATGTGAGCGCACTCTAGAAGTACGGAGTATGATTTAACTTGAACCTAACAAAAATGGTAACTACACATCACTTGATAATTATAATTTTGTAGTGGCTACCGTAAATAATTGATAAAACTTGAAATATTAATTAATTGAGAACTTTAGAGAACTAAGCAATTCAATAATCAAGAGGGAATTGAGAGAGAATTAGAGTATAATAAGAGAGCAAGTTGTCAGAAAAATAAAAAAGAGGGGGGTTATTTGTAATTTTTAAAAAGTTAAAAATGTAATTTATCAATTATTAGGGGTGGATGGGCTATTTTAGTATGGGGATAGGCCGAAATGGCTAAAAGTGCAAAAAACGTCAGTTGCCCAACATTCATTTTTAAATTTAACCATTGGCAACGGTCAGAATTTTAAAAACAATTTACAACTTAAGCCGGGCTGGAACACGGTTAAAACCCTTGAACGGGTTACTGACTAGCTGAGTTCCGGTGCACCAGTAGCAAAAAAAGGCCCGACCCCGTCCGGCACAACCTCCTACCCTAGCCAACCCGTCCCATCCCTTACCGGATCGGGCTGAGCCGGGCTGAACCAAATTGAATCAGGTTGTTAGTGAGTCGGCCCGACCCGATTAGCACTTTTAGTCATTAGTCCTTACCTCATCTACCACTCCACGCACAACTCTGCCGCTGAAATTTCTCTTTGTTTCCTCTCCGGTCGTCAGTCGCCGGTCATCTCTTATGTCATGGCTTCCCAAGTAAGTTCTTTTCTCTCTCTTGTTTCCTAGAATTTTGTAATTGTTCTATATTCTGTGAATATTGATTTTTAGTTTAGGTTAATGACTCTTGTTTGTTATTTCTTGATTCTGTAGACTGTGGTACTGTATATTATTAAGTTATTTTAGTGCATTTGCTTTGATAAAATTATGAAAAATAATTGCTGAATTTTTTTGAGAATTGAGATACTTTGACTCGATCATGGAGGCTAAAAGCTTCTTTATATGTCTTTGTTGTTCTTATTGCATCCATGACCAGTAATGTTATTTAGGATGACTCTTAAAGTTTAGCACTATCAATACTCGAAATAATAAATTCTAAGAGTTCGGTGAGAAGTTCATGTGAATTACTTAAAGAAATTAAGACACGTTGTGTCACGACCCAAAATTTTCACCTTCGGGGCCGTGATGACGCCTAACATTTCACTTGCTAGGAAAGCCAACGTTAGAAGATCTTTAAGCCCATTTTTAATCGATTCAATTAAGTAAGACCAATTAAACCGAAGAGAAACTAAAACGGAATACAAATGACGTAAAACCAATAATATCTAAGTACACCCCGGATCTAGAGTCACAAGTTCACGAGCTTCTAGAATCTCTACAAAATAGGGTTTGAAATAAATACAATTGTCTCGAATAAAAAGAATGGTAAACAGGGGAAATGGATGGGGACTTCAAGGTATGCAGACGCCAGCAGATCTACCTCGAGTCTCCGAATGCCAATCCTAGCTGATACGCCTCACGGATAGCTGGACCAATACCAAAATCTGCACAAGAAGTGCAGAGTGTAGTATGAGTACTGTCATGGGCGGCTTTCCAGCCATGCCCCATGACCCCTTGGACGCGTCCCGTGGCGTCCTAGCCAGCCTCCCAACGCCCGTTGCCAAGGTCGGCCCCGTGGTCTCGGCAGCTCCAAGTGACAAGCGCGCAGGTGCCTCTGTCGCCCCACCGATAGCCATCGCCAATGCCCAGCCACAGGCAGATGCCAACAATGCTGCGCGCGTAGACAATGCCGCGCGCGCAGACCCTGATGCTAAAGACAAAGTTGCTGCCAACGGACTTGTTTCTGCTTTGTAGAAGACTAAGTCCTTTTCATTGTAAATATAGAGTAGTTTTGCTGCATTTTCTTTAAGTGTGATTTTACAGCTTTCATAGGTCTAGTCATGTAACTTTGGTTTATTT